>ML778626.1:479214-500367 GCA_009831015.1 Picea engelmannii
GATTTTAGGGAGGAAATATCTCTCAAGGATTTTAAGGAGGAAATATTTCAACCATCCATGAGATCCTCAACCTCCCCTTAAAAATAGGAAACCAAATGTGAGGTGGATTCTCACACTAAATTAATTTCCTTTTCATGAATATTTATAATTAATTCATGTGCATATAGTATTTGGACCTTCATATATTATATTTCTCCTCCACATTGACTAGAGATTGTGACATATGTTACTTCATGGTGTCAAGGTGTATGCGACCCTTAGCAAGGTGCATATGACACTTTTATGACACTTGCGACACTTAGGGTGACGTACCTAGGTGTGGTAATTTGATGTGTAACAGGATGCCCCCTAAAGTGTGAGGTTAAAAGTGATATTGATGGCCAAAACACTTTAAAATTCTTCAATGCAAGGGCGTGGAGTTGGAGAACCTGGAAGAAGATGCAAACAACTATCAAAAAATATTAATATATGTTCCATTTGCGATGAAGGCATACTTATGCTTAGAATACAAGATGACTCAAAGCATGGTCACCGACCAATACACTACAGATCCATGAAAAATATTGATTAAGGATATGGCCACTAGAGATACAATGTGGATCCATACCTCCATGACATGAACTGATCGTAGCCATGAGAAATACACAGTGGATCTACGAGATGATAAATTATAGCCATGGACCAATACAATGTGGATCTATGTGACAGTCTATATATCAAGATTCTTAAATGATGTCCTTCATAGCCTGGGCAAGGCAGATAACATAATGAACGCTCAACCTAGGGTCTTCGTCCCAATCCTGATGTGGTATGAATCTATCCATGTGTTACACATCAAAATTACTCACTTTGATAGTGTCACAAGTGTCGTCATTACAAAGGTCGCAAGTGTCGCATTTTGCTCACAAGGTCGCAAGTGTTGCATGTTGCTCACACGTGTCGCAAGTGTCAGGGAAGCATACTGCCATGATGCCTATGTCGTGCCTATAACGACATGAGAAGGACACTTGAAACACCTCAAACATTTGATTTGGAAGAGGAGAAATGAGTCAACAAGCTTGCAAACCTTTTGCCATTTGAAAGCACATCAAAAACTGAGTTTTTGGAGGGGAGCGCTCCCCCTTACACTATCTCAGAGCGCCGACGCTCCCCCTTACACTGTCAGGGAGCGTTATAAAGCTCCCCTGGCCCTTTTGAGGGAGCGCTATATATTTTGAGAGTGCTGGCACCCCCCTAAAGCCTACTAGGGAGCGCTACAATGCTCTGATGGCCCTTTTGAGGGAGCGCTACCTATTCTGGGCAGTTGTTAAGTTGTTGAGATGAATGGGGGAAGGATCCTTTCATTCTTGGAAGGAAGTTGGATTCGAATCCCTAGTCCAGCCATGATCTTAGGGTAGATCCTCAACTGAAGGAGGAAAATCCTCAACTTCCCCAAGGATATCTCAAGTGGTTTGAGCCTCTCCAAGGCTATATAAGCAAGCTTTCTAATGGTGAAAGAGAAATGAAAATGGAGAATTACACCAAACTTATGATCTCATAAGTGGTGCTGGAACAGAGATGATTGGGGAAGAATTGCTAGCATGAAACCTATGATCTCATAGGAAACACATAGTCAGCCAAAGGAGAGTGATCAATGAAGCTGCTGTTATCCAGGTTGTGGATCTTTCGAGCAAGGGTTAGACGAAGGGGACTTGACGAAGCTGTCGCATTTGCATCTACGATTGTAAGTACTGCTGTCGTTATTCTCATTAATATGACACGCTTGGCCTGTTTCTTTCTAGTTTGTGTCTAATGTTACATAAACTTATCATTGATAGATAGATCTGTTTTCAAGCTAATATCAATAGAGTGGGAAGTAGTCATATCTTGTTTGTCTACAGGACTCAGTGAGGAGCAAAGGATCGGAGCTCAACTCGGAGCGTGCAGGGACAAATGTCGATAAAGAGGTACTTCTATTCTCTTTCCTTCTCATGTGTTAGTTTGTATAGATTCGAAAGGAAGTCAGTGTCCACGTTAAGCATTTTTTGTCTTAGAGTTAAGGTCAAGCTCTTTGAGGTAATCCACCTATCCGCAGGGATATTTTCCTACAACAGAAACTGGCGACTCGGCTGGGGAGATAGCCTCAAATCGAAACTTCTTGTTTTGATTTCTCCTCATTGACCTATTTCTACCCCTTGATTGTTTCATACCTGGTCCACTCCTCTTTTGATTGGTTTCATGAGCTGATTGGCTTCCTACCCCATCATACTCAGCCTAATTGTCGAGATTGAATTGCAATTTTTGGAATTTTTGACATTTTTGGGAGTTTTTGAACCTGGTGCCCCTGTCCCTATGTTAACAGAGCACCAATGCTCCCTAATATCCTTGCACAGAGCGCTATAACGCTCCTTTCCTTTGGCAACAAAGCGCCAACCCTCCTTTGGCCAATAAACCTTCCAGAATTGTTTTTTCTATTTTTTTTTTCAGGGTTTTTCCTCTGTGTCTCTCTTGCTGGGTAACCTTGTGAGTCAATCCTTCTTCTTTCCATCTTTGACATCTGTCTTTTGCTTGAAGAACAAACGTATTACTGTTTGGATTTTGTAGCCTTCTTCACTATTGTTGTTGAACTTTTCTGCCATTTGGAGTTTGGAACCCATACATTGTCTTTCTCTCCTCATCAACTGAACGAAAAACGTTGGTGAAGGTCATCAAAGGTCTACATATCTTTCCATTTGGTTTTAGTTAAGATCATTGTTCTTCAAATTTTTCTTTTGGGTGTGAAGTTTGTTTTCTCTTTGATTGCTTCTTTTCTTTCGCTTCTTGTTTTGATCACGACGAGAGGGTGTATTGTTTGTATGATTCCTGCTTGTGTTGGTCAAATCCGATCATTGTATAAGTCTGCCTGGGATTCCCCTCTAACACAGGGGTTACGCACGAGGTCGCATTCGGGTGAGCTACGGGGACTAACCCTCCGTGGTTTAACTGATTGTGGTGGTCAGATCGTATTATGGGGATCACTTTGAGGTAAATCCACTATTACTGCGTGGAAGCCTTTTAGTTGATTTCAGGCTTGATACCCTGCCCGTACGTTCGGATCGGATTGTCGACTGTTCCCGCCCAGGGGCTGACTGCGAATTGGTAACCTTAGTGGCCATAATCTTTAGGGTCTTACACAAGGTGACGGTGACGGGAAGTCTCACTGTACCTGGAGTAGACATTGGTCAAACTCACTCGGGCTCCTTGGAGGGTAAATCCACAATTACAGCGTGGAAGCTTGCACCAAGGTGTAAGTCTGTTAAGCAGGTCGCCATTGTAACTGTTCCACCCTATCCCCGCCCCTTCTGGACTTGATCACGCGATGCTGGATTTCATCACCAACTAGTACGGTCATCAAAAGAAGGTCTTGTTTCCTTTTTTGTGATTCTTAGATTCTATTAGCGTATGCTGTTTCTTTTACTTAGTGGACCTTAGGTCGAGTCAGTGTTAATGGCATTGAATCCCGGGAGTACCAATGGGGGAACCCCTTCTTCTGGGGAACCTTATACCAATCCTTCATTTGGAAACTTTGGTCCTCCATATGTCGCCACACTGAGTCTTCCAGGACTCACTATTGGATTACCAGTTTGGTTGTTCCCCACTCTAGTGATCCCAAATCCTCCCAATGTTTCAGTTGAACCTAATACTTTGGATGTCAATGCACCACCCACACATCAACCTCACGTCGCATTTTCACCTTCTTCGCCCATCAAGTTTCCTTCCATTTCTCCTTCTTCGCCTAGTGAAATCTCTAAAGCAAGTAGCCAGGTTGATCAGAAGAAGAAGAAATGGAAAGAGAAGAAGAAGAAGAACCCGAAAAGGAACAAGACCCCAACAACATCAGATGTTGGCTCTAAGCAACCAGTTACTGTTAATAGTACTGGGAGTGTTGATGAGATCAACAAGATTAAAAGGAAGAATCCAAAACCAAAATTCCCTTGCAGCCTTTGTAAGGGTGACCATTTTTTGAGGGATTGCCCTGGTCTTACCCAGGTCTTAGAAATGTGGTCCTACACGTCATCGACCTCTGTCAGTCATGTCGATGATACCCCGTCAACCAGTGAAATTAAGGCTGGTAGGAAGAAGAAAACTGTTAAGTTCCCTTGCATGTTATGTAAAGGTAATCATTACTCTCACCTTTGTCCTCGCATGGATGAAGCTTCTTCTCTTTTGGAAAAACTTAAACTTCCAAAAGGTTATCGTAAGCTTTCCTCTGACCCATCGTTGGTTGATGGACTGATCAATCCGGTTCCATCCCCGACCAATCCAGTTGATCAGGTGGTCAATCTAGTTTCCTCCTCGATTGAACCACGAACCCAAGCAGCTGATCCAGTTCCGTCATCGATTAGCCTCGCTCTTCATCAAAAGAGTGACACCAAAGTGGTCAATCTATTTTCATCCTCAGTCGATCCCACTCTCCCGTTAGAGAGTGACACCAAAGTGGTCGATCCATTTCCATCTGTCGACCCCATTCTTCCCTTGAAGAATGGAACTCAAGTGGTCGAGCTCATTTCTCCATCGGTCGATCCCATTCCTCCATTATGGAATGCCAACGTGACTGATCTAGTCCCTTCCTCGGTCACTCCCACTCTTCCTCTAAAGAGTGCTAAAGTGGTCTATCCAAGTCCACCATTGGTTGATCTGATCCAATCCTCGATCGATCCTACTCTCCTTCTAGAGAGTAAACCCGATACTGCCCATGTTTTTCTTGTTAATACAGACTCTACCATGCCTGGGGGCATTCCTCCTCCTCCTGTGAAACCCCCTCCAAGTAATGAGGCCATCCTTTTTGATTGGGGTGCGCTAACTGGAACTCGTCTTCCCTCCCACATTCCTTTCCATATTACAGTACAGGTTCGTGGTCGGGACGTTCCTCAAACGCTGATAGATGAAGGTGCGTCTGTTAGTATTTTGTCTTCTGTTGCTTGGTACGCTTTGGGTCGTCCGCAGCTTGCGCCAGTTACACAGAATCTGTTAGCTTTTAACAAAATAACTAGTCAACCTTTAGGGATCCTTCCTCAGTTTCCTGTAACTTTGGGAGGGAAAATTGTCTTTATCGATGTCATGGTAGTCCGAGACCCCTTAGATTTCACTTTACTCCTTGGGCGAGATTATGTCTATGCTATGAAAGCTATTGTATCCACTCTTTTTCGTGTGATATCTTTTCCTCACGATGGAAGAATTGTGACTATTGATCAACATTCATTCATCGGCCCCGACTGGGTTACCTCCCTAAGTGGTTCTTATATGCAGACAATATCACCCTCACCGCATGTCAATTATGTGGCATTGTCTCCCATGACCTCAAATTCCGATGATTTGGATCCGGTTGTTGACATGGTGATCTCTTCGGTAGGGTTATTGGAGCTCGATATCCTTACCCCTGTCAGGACCCTCGACATGTGTTCCTTCCAGAGTGATTCTCTTCCATCCGACGAAGATCTCTTGGAATCCATGACCGAGTTTTGTCCCTTGACATGGTACCCTTCTAGAGCATTATCCTCTTGGAAGCCATGATCAAGAAGCAACTACGAGCATAATTTCCCTTCTCTGTGGCAAGCTCGTTAAAAAATGAAACAGAGGTCACGAGCATAGTTTCCCTTCTCTGTGGAAAGCTCGTTAAAAAATGAAACAGAGGTCACGAGGATAGTTTCTCTTCTCTGTGGCAAGCTCGTTAAAAAATGAAACAGAGGCTTTGAGCATAGTTTTCTTCTCTGTAGCAAGCTCGTTAAAAAATGAAACAATCACCTCTCCCTTCAAGTTGAGTCTTTCGCCAAATCTCGTAGATGTCGAGTCGAGTCTTTCGTTAGGTCTCATTTTTAACCTTCATTTCATCCACCTGTATCCTTTTTCTCCATCTAGCACAAAAATTGGTGACAACCTCAAAGTCGGTGAATGAATTGAAGCTTGGGGGGCATGTCTCCAGCCTTTGATGATCATTCTGGAGTCAAGTCACTAGCTTTCAAGCTGGGGGCATATCGATCTTAGTCTTTGTTCTTTCTCGTGCTCGTAAATACATGAGAATGCAACTCGGTAAACTTTTATCTCTTTTTCAGAACCGTACGGATACACGAACACACGAAAAATGAACCCCCCTGGAGTCTACTTTAAACCCTTTTCAGACTCTCTAAATATGGAAAGATTGTCGAGTGACCTTGCTTCCTTTCACACTCGTTAAAAGGTCAGAAAGGGAATCTTTTGAGCGATAGTTTACCCCTTTTTCGGTCTCGTTAGACTACTGTACGAAAAATGAACTGAGAGAGTTCTCTTTTAAGTGTTTTTCCAAACTCTATAATCCCGAAAAACCTTCGATTTTTCGGTCTTTGGACTCGTTAAAGCACACATCGACAGGCCCACATGGGACCGAAACCTTACTTCTTCTGGTTCATTAAACAAAGGAAGAGGAACTTACCGAAGGTAAGTTATATCGAGCATGTGTTATCCTCCTAGAGCTCATTAAATCAAAAAGAGGTACTCATCTATCTGGATGGGGGAAAAAATTGAAAGGAGCAAGCCAAGCAGTCTCTTGAGAACATCATCTAGCACTTCTTAGAGTCGCCCTTGAACACGACACTTTGTCATTTGCACACATTTTAATCCGCTGAACCTCTGCACTGAGCCAATCCTCGAGTTCCTTTCAGTCCTTTGGGTCACCCGACGCAAGTCACAGTATCCACTGCATAGTTTTTCTCCATGTCATGTTTTGTTGTTGTGCCTCAGTGTTCAAGGGAAGTATCCGCCTCTAGAGTCAACCATCCCAAATATCTTGCCTCAAAACCTGTGTCAGTCCATGTCCATTTGATCCACCAATTACATCTCTATGTCCGTTTCATGTCGTTGATGGGGGATACATCAAGGCCCTCCATCGACGAGTCTATTCCTATCGACTTCAACACATTATCCAGGAATCAGACTTAGAAACCAGTTAGTACTTTGGGACCTGCATGCCTCAATGGCATGCCTCCTCACATTCGACAGTAGGTCTACATCATTGACCCCTGATCGAATGATTCCACGGGTGTTCGACCTGAGCTCATACATTCACATTCGTTGGAATGTACTAGGGTACCTTGGGAATCATTGACATTAATGGTGATTTCCCTCGCGCTTGTTAACGGTTTACATCATTGACCGGTAATCAAGTGGTTTCTGCCATGTTCGACATCAGGACATCTATTCACATGGTTAGATTCGTACTACATTGGGATTGGTAAGAAGACCCTGGGTTGAGTGATCACTTTGATATGTACTTTTCCCAGGTTGCGATGGAGTTTCTTTTGAACAATGACACATATACTGTTACATAGATCCACTTTGTATTGGTCGTGGCTATGTCTTTTCATCTCGTAGATCCACTGTGTATTCTTCGTGGTTACGACCAGTCTGAGTCATCAAAGTATAGATCCACATTGTATCTTCGGTGGCTATACCTTTTTATCAATACAATTATGGATCCACAGTGTATTTGATGGCGGCCATATCTTGCAAGTCTTGATCACCCAAACATAGGTATGCCTGCCTTGGGTTTTGAAATAGGTCATGATATTTGTTGGATGTTTGTGTGCAGCTTCCATCAGGTTCTCCGAGTCTATACCTTTGCTTGAGAATCTACAAAGCATTTCAGTTATCAGTTCCTGTCTTCTAACTTCATACTTTGGGGGGAAATCTGTTACACATCAAAATTACTCACTTTGATAGTGTCGCAAGTGTCGTCATTACAAAGGTCGCAAGTGTCGCATTTTGCTCACAAGGTCGCAAGTGTTGCATGTTTCTCACAAGTGTCGCAAGTGTCAGGGAAGCATACTGCCATGATGCCTATGTCGTGCCTATAACGACATGAGAAGGACACTTGAAACACCTCAAACATTTGATTTGGAAGAGGAGAAATGAGTCAACAAGCTTGCAAACCTTTTGCCATCTAAAAGCACCTCAAAAACTGAGTTTTTGGAGGGGAGCGCTCCCCCTTACACTATCTCGGAGTGCCGACACTCCCCCTTACACTGTCAGGGAGCGTTATAAAGCTCCCCTGGCCGTTTTGAGGGAGCACTATAGATTTTGAGAGCCCTGGCACCCCCCTAAAGCCTACTAGGGAGCACTGCAACGCTCTGATGGCCCTTTTGAGGGAGCGCTACCTATTCTGGGCAGTTGTTAAGTTGTTGAGATGAATGGGGGAAGGATCCTTTCATTCTTGGAAGGCAGTTGGATTCGAATCCCTAGTCCAGCCATGATCTTAGGGTAGATCCTCAACTGAAGGAGGAAAATCCTCAACTTCCCCAAGGATATATCAAGTGGTTAGAGCCTCTCCAAAGCTATATAAGCAAGCTTTCTAATGGTGAAAGAGAAATGAAAATGGAGAATTACACCAAACTTATGATCTCATAAGTGGTGTTGGAACAGAGTTGATTGGGGAAGAATTGCTAGCATGAAACCTATGATCTCATAGGAAACACACAGTCGGCCAAAGGAGAGTGATCAGTGAAGCTGGTGTTATCCAAGTTGTGGATCTTTCGAGCAAGGGTTAGACGAAGGGGACTTGACGAAGCTGTCGCATTCGCATCTACGATTGTAAGTACTGCTGTCGTTATTCTCATTAATATGACACGCTTGGCCTGTTTCTTTCTAGTTTGTGTCTAATGCTACATGAACATATCATTGATAGATAGATATGTTTTCAAGCTAATATCAATAGAGTGGGAAGTAGTCGTATCTTGTTTATCTACAGGACTCAACGAGGAGCAAAGGATCGGAGCTCAACTCGGAGCGTGCAGGGACAAAGGTCGATAAAGAGGTACTTCTATTCTCTTTCCTTCTCATGTGTTAGTTTGTATAGATTCAAAAGGAAGTCAGTGTCCACATTAAGCATTTTATGTCTTAGAGTTAAGGTCAAGCTCTTTGAGGTAATCCACCTGTCCGCAGGGAGAGTTTCCTACAACAGAAACTGGCGACTCGGCTGGGGAGATAGCCTCAAATAGAAACTTCTTGTTTTGATTTATCCTCATTGACCTAGTTCTACCCCTTGATTGTTTCAGACCTGGTCCACTCCTCTTTTGATTGGTTTCATGAGCTGATTGGCTTCCTACCCCATCATACTCAACCTAATTGTCGAGATTGAATTGCAATTTTTGGAATTTTTGACATTTTTGGGAGTTTTTGAACCTGGCGCCCCTGTCCCCGTGTTAACAGAGCGCCAACGCTCCCTAATAGCCTTGCACAGAGCACTATAATGCTCCTTGCCTTTGGAAATAGAGCGCCAACCCTCCTTTGGCCAATAAACCTTCCAGATTTTTTTTATTTTTTATTTTTTTATTTTTTTTATTTTTTTCAGGGTTTTTCCTCTGTGTCTCTCTTGTTGGGTAACCTTGTGAGTCAATTCTTCTTCTTTCCAGCTTTGACATCTGTCTTTTTCTTGAAGAACAAATGTCTTACTGTTTGGATTTTGTAGCCTTCTTCACTATTGTTGTTTAACTTTTCTGCCATTTGGAGTTTGGAACCCATACATTGTCTTTCTCTCCTCATTAACTGAACGAAAAACGCTGGTGAAGGTCATCAAAGGTCTACATATCTTTCCATTTGGTTTTAGTTAAGATCATTGTTCTTCAACTTTTTCTTTTGGGTGTGAAGTTTGTTTTCTCTTTGATTGCTTCTTTTCTTTCGCTTCTTGTTTTGATCATGACGAGAGGGTGTATTGTTTGTATGATTCCTGCTTGTGTTGGTCTGATTTTCATTCATACAAGAAGATAATTAGCAAGACGAGCATTGTGTTGAATTGATCATTATTCATATGCAAAAAATAAAAAGAATCTTCATGATTGATTGTGCGTGTTAGAAGGCATCTCAAAAGTTTTAGCATCACATCAGGATTTGATTGAAGAAAACTTGTTTGAGGACACTCTTTATTAGTGCTTGTTAGTGAAAAGAACTCTCTCTCTCTCCCTTAGATAGATGTTCATCGAAAAGAAATGAATGCTTATCATTTTTGATGCATTTTTGGGACTAAGTCATAATTCCATTTGTTTCAATTCCATGCACCCCTTTTCGAGTAAAGAACCTCCATAAAAATCAATGCTAATTAAAAATTATTTAGAACTTTTTATTTTCCAGGATCCTCCACCAACAATAGACTATGCTTAGTACTTTGGATTAGGCTGTAAGCATAACTCTGCAAAGTTTCCAAAAACAAACATTAACATTTTGAGTTAGGGAGAGTCAAATCCAATCATCGTATAAGTCTGTCTGGGATTCCCCTCTAACACAGGGGTTACGCACGAGGTCGCATTCGGGTGAGCTACGGGGACTAACCCTCCTAACTGATTGTGGTGGTCAGATCGTATTATGGGGATCACTTTGAGGTAAATCCACTATTACTGAGTGGAATCCTTTTAGTTGATTTTGGGCTTGATACCCTACCCGTACGTTCAGATCGGACTATTGACTGTTCCCGCCCAAGGGCTGACTGCGAATTGGTAACCTTAGTGGCCATAATATTTAGGGTCTTACACAAGGTGACGGTGACGGGAAGTCTCACTGTACCTGGAGCAGACATTGGTCAAACTCACTCGGTCTCCTTGGAGGGTAAATCCACAATTACTGTGTGGAAGCTTGCACCAAGGCGCAAGTCCGTTAAGCAGGTCGCCATTGTAACTATTCCACCCTATCCCCGCCCCTTCTGGACTTGATCACGTGACGTTGGATTTCATCACTAACTAGTATGGTCATCAAAAGAAGATCCTGTTTGCTTAGTTGTGATTCTTAGATTCTATTAGCCTATGCTGTTTCTTTTACTTAGTGGACCTTAGCTCGAGTCAGTGTTAATGGCATCGAATCCTGGGAGTACCAATGGAGGAACCCCTTCTTCTGGGGAACCTTATACCTTTCCTTCATTTGGAAAATTTGGTCCTCCATATGTTGCCACACTGAGTCTTCCAGGACTCACTATTGGATTACCAGTTTGGTTGTTCCCCACTCCGGTGATCCCAAATCCTCCCAATGTTTCAGTTGCACCTAATACTTTGGATGTCAATGCACCACCCACACATCAACCTGACGTCGACTTTTTTCCTTCTTCGCCCATCAAGTCTCCTTCCATTTCTCCTTCTTCACCTAGTGAAAGCTCTAAAGAAAGTAGCCAGGTTGATCAGAAGAAGAAGAAATGGAAAGAGAAGAAGAAGAAGAACCCGAAAAGGACCAAGACCCCAACAACATAAGATGTTGGCTCTAAGCAACTAGTTACTGTTAATAGTACTGGGAGTGTTGATGAGATCAACAAGATTAAAAGGAAGAATCCAAAACCCGAATTCCCTTGCAGCCTTTGTAAGGGTGACCATTTTTTGAGGGATTGCCCCGGTCTTACTCAGGTCTTAGAAATGTGGTCCTCCACATCATCGTCCTTTGTCGGTCATTTCGATGATACCTCGTCAACTAGTGACATGAAACAGAGGCTTTGAGCATAGTTTCCTTCTCTGTAGCAAGCTCGTTAAAAAATGAAACAATCACCTCTCCCTTCAAGTTGAGTCTTTCGCCAGATATCGTAGATGTCGAGTCAAGTCTTTCGTTAGGTCTCATTTTTAACCTTCATTTCATCTATCTGTATCCTTTTTCTCCATCTAGCACAGAAATTGGTGACAACCTCAAAGTCGGTGAATGAATTGAATCTTGGGGGGCATGTCTCCAGCCTTTGATGATCATTCTGGAGTCAAGTCACTAGATTTCAAGCGGGGGGCATATCGAGCTTAGTCTTTGTTCTTTCTCGTGCTCATAAATACATGAAAATGCAATCGGGTAAACTTTTATCTCTTTTTCGAACCCGTACGGATACACGAACACACAAAAAAGGAACCCCCCTAGAGTCTACTTTAAACCCTTTTCAGACTCTCTAAATATGAAAAGATTGTCGAGTGACCTTGCTTCCTTTCACACTCGTTAAAAGGTCAGAAAGGGTGTCTTTTGAGCGATAGTTTACCCCTTTTTTGGTCTCGTTAGACTACTGTACGAAAAATGAACTGAGAGAGTTCTCTTTTAAGTGTTTTTCCAAACTCTATAATCCCGAAAAACCTTCGAGTTTTCTGTCTACTCGTTAAAGCACACATCGGCAGGCCCACATGGGACCGAACCCTTACTTCTTCTGGTTCGTTAAACAAAGGAAGAGGAACTTGCCGAAGGTAAGTTATATCGAGCATGTGTTATCCTCCTCGATCTCATTAAATCAAAAAGAGGTACTCATCTATCTGGATGGGGGAAAAAGTTGAAAGGAGAAAGCCAAGCAGTCTCTTGAGAATATCATCTAGCACTTCTTAGAGTCGCCCTTGAACACGACACTTTGTCATTTGCACACATCATAATCCGCTGAACCTCTAAACTGAGCCAATCCTCGAGTTCCTTTCACTCCTTTGGGTCACCCGACGCAAGTCACAGTATCCACTGCATAGTTTTTCTCCATGTCATGTTTTGCTGTTGTGCCTCAGTGTTCAAGGGAAGTATCCACCTCTAGAGTCAACCATCCCAAATATCTTGCCTCAAAACCTGTGTCAGTCCATGTCCATTTGATCCACCAATTACATCTCTATGTCCGTTTCATGTCGTTGATGGGGGATACATCAAGGCCCTCCCTCGACGAGTCTATTCCTGTCGACTTCAACACATTATCCGGGAATCAGACTTAGAAACCAGTTAGTACTTTGGGACCTGCATGCCTCAATGGCACGTCTCCTCACATTCGACAGTAGGTATACATCATGGACCCCTGATCGAATGATTCCAGGGGTGTTCGACCTCAACTCATCTATTCACATTCGTTGGAATGTACTAGGGTATCTTGGGAATCATTGACATTAATGGTGATTTCCCTCGTGCTTGTTAACGGTTTACATCATTGACCGGTAATCAAGTGGTTTCTGCCATGTTCGACATTAGGACATCTATTCACATGGTTATATTCGTACTACATCGGGATCGGTAAGAATACCCTGGGTTGAGTGATCACTTTGATATGTACTTTTCCCAGGTTGCGATGGAGTTTCTTTTGAACAATGACACATATACTGTTACATAGATCCACTTTGTATTGGTCGTGGCTATGTCTTGTCATCTCGTAGATCCACTGTGTATTCTTCATGGCTACAACCAGTCAGAGTCATCAAATTATAGATTTACATTGTATCTTCGGTGGCTATACCTTTTTATCAATACAATTATGGATCCGCAGTGTATTTGATGGCGGCCATATCTTGCAAGTCTTGATCACCCAAGCATAGGTATGTCTGCCTTGGGTTTTGAAATAGGTCATGATATTTGTTGGATGTTTGTGTGCAGCTTCCGTCAGGTTCTCCGAGTCTATACCCTTGCTTGAGCATATACAAAGCATTTCAGTTATCAGTTCCTGTCTTCTAACTTCATACTTTGGGGGGAAATCTGTTACACATCAAAATTACTCACTTTGATAGTGTCGTAAGTGTCGTCATTACAAAGGTCACAAGTGTCGCATTTTTCTCACAAGGTCGCAAGTGTTGCATGTTGCTCACAAGTGTCGCAATTGTCAGGGAAGCATACTGCCATGATGCTTATGTCGTGCGTATAACGATATGAGAAGTACACTTGAAACACCTCAAACCTTTGATTTGGAAGAGGAGAAATGAGTCAACAAGCTTGCAAACCTTTTGCCATCTGAAAGCACCTCAAAAACCGAGTTTTTGGAGGGGAGCGCTCCCCCTTACACTATCTCGGAGCGCCGACACTCCCCCTTACACTGTTAGGGAGCGTTATAAAGCTCCCCTAGCCCTTTTGAGGGAGCGCTATAGATTTTGAGAGCTCTGGTGCCCCCTAAATCCTACTAGGGAGTGCTACAACGCTCTGATGGCCCTTTTGAGGGAGCGCTACCTATTTTGGGCAGTTGTTAAGTTGTTGAGATGAATGGGGGAAGGAGCCTTTCATTCTTGGAAGGCAGTTGGATTCGAATCCCTAGTCCAACCATGATCTTAGGGTAGATCCTCAACTGAAGGATGCAAATCCTCAACTTCCCCAAGGATATCTCAAGTGGTTAGAGCCTCTCCAAGGCTATATAAGCAATCTTTCTAATGGTGAAAGAGAAATGAAAATGGAGAATTACACCAAACTTATGATCTCATAAGTGGTGCTGGAACAGACCTGATTGGGGAAGAATTGCTAGCATGAAACCTATGATCTCATAGGAAACAGACAATCAGCCAAAGGAGAGTGATCAATGAAGCTGGTGTTATCCAGGTTGTGGATCTTTCGAGCAAGGGTTAGACAAAGGGGGCTTGACGAAGCTGTCACATTCACATCTACGATTGTAAGTACTGTTGTCGTTATTCTCATTAATATGACACGCTTGGCCTGTTTCTTTCTAGTTTGTGTCGAATGTTACATGAATTTATCATTGATAGATAGATTTGTTTTCAAGCTAATATTAATAGAGTAGGAAGTAGTCGTATCTTGTTTTTCTACAAGACTCACCGAGGAGCAAAGGATCAGAGCTCAAATCGGAGCGTGCAGGGACACACGTCGATAAAGAGGTACTTATATTCTCTTTCCTTCTCATGTGTTAGTTTGTATAGAGTCGAAAGGAAGTCAGTGTCCACGTTAAGAATTTTCTGTCTTAGAGTTAAGGTCAAGCTCTTTGAGGTAATCCACCTATCCGCAGGGAGATTTTCCTACAACACCATGTGAATTGATGTTTTGATGTCAAACATGGTAGAAACTACTTGATTACCGATCATTGAAGTAAATCGTTAACAAGTGCAACGGTAATCACCAATGATGTCAATGACTCCCAAGGTACCCTAGTACAATCCAATGAATGTGAATAAATGAGATGAAGTTGAACATTTGTGGAATCATCTGATTAGGGGTCAATGATGTAAACCTACTGTCGGAGGCGAGGAGGCTTGCAATTGATACATGCAGGTCCCAATGTACTAACTGGTTTCTAAGTCTAATTCCCAGATAATTTGTTGAAGTCAATAGGAAAAGACTCCTCGAAGGAGGGCCTTGATGTATCCCCCATCATCGACACAAAATTGACACAGGAAAGCGATGTAAGATGGTGAATCGAATGGGTGTGGTTCGACACAGGAAATTGAAACTAGCAATATTGTAGATGGATGGTTTAAAGTGAAACTTCCCTTGAACAAGATGAGGCATGACAACTGACTTGGCAACATTGACTGGATGAGTACCAATAATGTAATGTGACAACAATAAGAGGACTCTTCAACTGGAAGAAAAAGTATGGCAACACATGGAATTGGCATGACTTAGAGACAAGTAGATTACTCAACTATAAGACAAGACGCAAACAGGTGCCATGTTCAAGGGAAACAAAAGCTTCCATAAAGGATTCTCAAAAACTTGACCCACTTCCTTCAATTTTTCCCCCACCCAGATAATGAGTACTTCTTTTTTATTTAACAAGATCGAGGAGGGTAACACATGCTCAATATAACTCACCTTCGATAAGTTCCTCTTCCTTTGTTTAATGAACTGGAAGAAGTAAGGGTTTGTTCCCATATGGGCCCTTCAATGTGTAGTTTAGCGAGTCCAGAGAAGGAAAACTTGGTGGTTTTTCACGTTTAGAGAGTCTGAAAAGAAATTAAAGGCGACTCCAGGGTTGTCCTTTTTTGTAATGTTAGTCCCCAAGGTCCGAAAAAGAGATAAATTGTTACTCAGAAGATGCCCTTTCGAAACCTTTTAATGAGTGTGAAAGGAAGCAAGATCACTCAACAATATTTTCATATTTAGAGAATTTGAAAAGAGCTTAAAGATGACTCCAGGGGTTTACTTTTTCATATAACATTTACGAGTCCGAAAAAGTGATAAATTTCTACTCGATTACATTCTCATGTATTTACGAGCATGAGAAAGAACAAAGACTAAGCTCGGTATTGGTTTCATTTTTACACAGGCTTGAAACAAAATTTAACTATGCTTGTAATTTCCCAACGTAATTTCCAAATGTTTTCAATGGATACCCATGGGTGGTAAGTACTCTGCCCCCATCTTGACTCCATAATGATAATAAAAGGTTGGATACATATACCCCCAAGATTCGTTTCATTCACTGACTTTGAGGTTGTCACCGATTTCTGTATCAGATGGAGAAAAAGGATAAGGGCAGATGAAAGGAAGGTTCAAAATGAGATCTAATGAAAAACTCAACTCGACATCTACGAGATCTAGCTAAAGACTCGACTCGATATCTACGATATCTAGTGAAAAGACTCAACTTTATAGGAGAGGTGACTTTTTCATTTTTTAATGAGCTTGACATAGACAATGAACTATGCTCGAAGCTTCTATTTCATTTTCTAATGAGATTTCCACAGAGAAGAAAAGCTATGCTCAAAACCTATGTTTCATTTTTTAACGAGCTTGTCACAGAGAAGCAAAACTATGCTCAAGACCTTTGTTTCATTTTTTAACGAGCTTGCCACATAGAAGTAAAACTATGCTTGTAACCTCTTCTCTATCATGGCTTCCAAGAGGAGTCACCAATTTCTGTTATAGGAAAATTCCCCTGCGGAAATGTGAATATCCTCTTGGATTCTAGACCCCTAATACCAAGACAGAAACATACAAATGGACACTAACATCCCTTTGAATTCGATTACCTAATCAGAAAGAGAAAGAGAAGGAAGAAAGTGTGATGCACCTTATTCCGTGGTTCGTCCTCGCTGCCTCCAATCTGAGCTTGATATCCAAACTCTTCAACACCACTCGATACCTACAATGCAATGGAAAACAAAAATATGAATAACTCCTACTCTACTCTACAAGACTAAACTAATCAAATTCATCTATCAGGATTGGCAATCATATGCAACAATACACAATCTTGAAGGGAATGGGCCAAGTAATATTGATGAGAACATTAAAAAGACACTTACAATCTGTAGATGCAGTTGGAGCAGCCTCTCCAAGTTCTCCTCATCCAGCCCTTGCATGATGCTCCCAAGATCATAAGTTTGATATCCAAAATCTTCCTCCCAAGATTATAAGTTTGATGCCTATAATCTGCCTTTTCTTCTCCATGGAAATCCCTCATTATATAGGATTTGGAGGCTTAACCACCATGGATAGGATCACTCATCAGATCCACTAAAATGGGATCTCTAAGATATTTAGGGAGAAAGTATATCTTAAGCATTTTAGGGAGGAAATATCTCTCAAGGATTTTAAGGAGGAAATATTTCAACCATCCATGAGATTCTCAACCTCCCCTTAAAAATAGGAAACCAAATGTGAGGTGGATTCTCACACTACATTAATTTCCTTTTTATGAATATTAATAATTAATTCATTGGCACATAGTATTTGGACCTTCATATAATATATTTCTCCTCCACATTGACTAGGGATTGTGACATATGTTACTTCATGGTGTCAAGGTGTATGCGACCCTTAGCAAGGTGCATATGACACTTTTACGACACTTGCGACACTTAGGGAAAGGTGATGGAACATCCAACAATACTGAGAGGGGGGGGGGTGAATCAGTATTGCATACTTTTTCTTTTTAAATTCATCCATATTAAGCACACATATTAATTATTCAATTAAACAATATATGATGAACAACAAACCCTTATGAACACAAGATTTTATCGTAGAACCCAAGAGGGAAAACCACCAACACTTTTATATTAACTGAAAAATTTGTTTTACATGTTACATAGAAGGAATATATTCTTCCTTTTCGATCATCACCAACTGATCACGATGCACCCACACACTTGTTCACCAACACTAACTGGTAGGAGGCTACAACCCCCTATTTAGTGAACTACAAATGACAAGGAAGCACCAACTCCCTCTGTTCACCAACACCAAATGGTAGGAGGCTTCGACCCCCTGTTTAGTTGGCTACAACTAACAAGGAAGCACCAACTCCCCTGTAGGCTCCAACCTTCCCTTGCACCACCCAACCACCCTTAGTTTATAATGTAATTCAATCTCTTCTACTCTTCATTGAATTTGAGTCATGCAACCATTGTTGTACTTTCTACTTGTCTTCTGCAGCCTCTGCTTGTATGGTCTTCTATATCAAGTAATGGATTGCATAACTAATGCTATGTCTTCTTCTGTTCTTGATCTTCAATAAGATATTGACAGGCCCATTAGAACAAACAATTCTTCTTCTTGATCTCTGCTTCTGATTTGATCTTCTTATTTGAACTCCAAAGACATGTTCTTCTCACCAATTTTTCTCGTTTGTATAATCTTCAAACTGGTGTGAGATATAAAACATCGTGTTGTTTTATTTGAACCATTGTACCTCTTCATTTAAAATGATAATCTAAACTTTAATTAATATCATTTTTCCTTTTTATTCTTTATTCATGTTTTTCATGATTTAACTCTCTTATAATCATGATTGTGTATCGGTTCATTTTTGTCATGAGTTGATCACAGACATGGATCGACTCATTAGATCGTACTCATGTTTCTGCTATTCTCGGTTCACCAACATACCATATTCGATCATTTATCGATTCTTTGTATTGTTTTGGTGTAACTCTCTGTCGAATGAAATCTGTATGAGGTGCTCCCTTCAAACCATTTTCATATGACCAATGGTGTAGAACCACAGGCTTAGCAATTTTGGCGACGCATTATAATATTCCCTTTCAAATCTCTTTACCATATGACCAAACAAGGGTGATCAAAAGATAAGTAAGACAAACGCTTGAGAATTTATCATTTCAATGGATTACGATTCAATCTTCTAACGAGATAGACGTCTAACAGAATTTCAACACTTTGCCCTTTGGGTCTTCGTGACTTCCAACATTTCAAATCTCCTGAATACGATATCGCCGATCAGATCGGACAACTCACATTACATCTTGGAACTAGATCAATGGTTAGCGTTAATACTTACACTCATCCTTTAACTGTTAAATCCGACGGCCAGGACTTAATCAGGCATTGAGATGTATGGCCATCATTTACTCCGGGTCTCCAGACTCCGAAGATATCAAATCTCAAACTCCTTCTCTCCTCCGTTCGTCAATCTTCTGGAGCTGACAACCTAATGGCGCATGTCCCTTTCGGATAAATGATCCTCATTCACTTCAGGACTTCATTTTCAGGAGTTCGAGACTCTTTCCTTCACGACTTTGGTCCTTCGGCACTTTGGCTCTTCGTGACTTTGGCACTTCGTCCGTTCAACACTTTAGCCTTCACGACTTTGGCACTTCGGACCATCGACACTTCAACCTTTGTGACTTCAACCCTACGACCCTTCAACACTTCGACCCTTCGAAACTTTGGCCTTCGGGACTTCGAAACTCTTGTCATTTGTTGGTGGTGAAACTCCCAAAGTAAATCTCCTGGAGTGACATCACTTTCTTACGTCACTTGATGATGTGGAACGAGCCAAGTGTCTGCCACATGTCACTTAGATTCATGATTTCCATGTACCTGAAATGTCGATTCAACTTGACACTTGTCGGTCTCTGACTGTGCCATGTGTCCTTGCTGACGTAGACTGCTGATGTAGGTCTCCTGATGTGACACATGTTCATCTCCTTGATCTAACGGTCATGATAGTATCCAAAGGGTATCTCAGATCGACGACCTAAGATCTGTCTGTGATTCAACAGTCCAGATTTCATCGGGACTTTTCATTTCATGATGTCGGAGGTTGGAGCACCTCCTTTCTTTGATTCTCGATTTCCCGATATCTTCTTACGTCAGATCGATGGTCCACGACCCTCCATGATCCAACAGTTCAGATTTCATAGGGACCTTGCATTTCACGATGTCGAAGGTTAGAGCACCTCCTTTCTTCGATTCCCGATTTCTCGATATCCACTTACATAGGATCGACGGCCCACGACCCTCCACGATCCAATGGTTCAGATCAAATCGCGAATTCACATTTCACGACTTCGTCTTTGCTTATGCTATCCTTCCACTTGAAAATGATCCGACGGCTTGACAAGAAATTTGGTTTGATTCGACGACTGAAGGGTATTCAGATATTCAAACTCACAGCCTCTTTACCTCGCTTATCCTATCCTTCCACTCAAAAGTGATCTAATGGTTGTGGATATTATCGAAGCAGATCAACGATCGACGATGATTGTAGAACTACAACTTGTGAGTGATTTAATTTTCCTTTCAATCTCCACAATTCATTCTTGTCGTATGGCTTGCAGATCTGACGATCACGATCCTCCAATGATCTTCAAGCTCACGGTCACTCATATGACCATCGTCCGTTATATGAGACAATCAACACTATCAATTTCCTTGATTGGACGGTTGCTGACACTTCTCATCTTTTCCTGTGCAATGGTTGACTTCTCAATATTTCCATAGATCCCAACGATACTTATGCAATGCGCTTCTTCCTTCTGAACTTAGATCTTCATTTGCTAACCCTCTTGATATTTTATCCTAGGAACATTGTTGATCCTATCGTGATCAACAATAATCACAAATTGCTTCAGCCTATCTCTGCATTTGCTAACATATTGCGTTTCCCTTCTGAGCTTTTGGTCTTCATACAATTCACTCCTCCTGTTCGCTTCGCCTTCTGAGCTTATGCTTTCAATCTCTGCATATTGTTTGACATCTTCTGCTAACTGATATGCTTGTTGAAATCAATGAAAATCTCATCTGTGGTAATTCATCATTAACAACATATGATCACATCCACTGTTGACATCAATGACAATATATCCAACATGAGGTACCTAGGTGTGGTAATTTGATGTGTAAAAAGGGGCAAAGAGAAAGAGGGGGGAGAGTGAGAGGGAGAGAGAAAGAGTGGCTGAGAGGGAGATAGAGAAGTGGGGTAAAGAGATATAGATAGTGAGAGGAAGGGGTCGAGAGAGAGGGAAGGGAGGTAGAGATAGGTAAAAAGATAAATCCCTACGAATATTCCATACTTGAATTATCCCTCTTATCCCCCTGACTTATGGGAAAATTCATGAGTGGAATGAATCTCGTATACATATTTCAAGTGGTAGGGAATGGCTCCATCCCATGATAACCATTCCCTTCAATCCAAGGGAGTTGGTAGTAGAAATATGGATGAAGGTTCACATGAGAATAATTAGCACAATGGGTAGGAGGAGGTGGAGAGAGAGAGAGAGGGAGGTAGAACAAGGGGCAATA
>ML778626.1:500448-518691 GCA_009831015.1 Picea engelmannii
TCTCTCCCTCTCTCCTTCTCGCATATTTGTGTCACCTCATCACAATAAAATATCATAGTAATCATAATTAAATCTGACCCTCCCAAAAGTTGTACCATGATTTTATTGTTGTAACATCCCAAGCCACCCAGGTTGGGCCACGTCACATAATCTCAACATATGTCACTCTAATACCAAACTATAACATTACCCAACTTACTACGAAGCAATGCCACTCTCAAAATCTAGTCCACAGATTCTACTCTATTACATTAGTCTACGCAGTATCACTTGAAGTTACATGCTTAACCTTAAGCTGAGTCACGCCACACTAAATTTCTCCTTTTTACACAACTTAAAAATAGCGGAAGTAACTCAATACAACTGCACGCACAAGCAACTGACACACAACACTTATGTGCACACAACCATTATGGCGCCGCACGCCAATTTCTGATTTTCCTTATGCACAGGGTCTATTCCCTTGCATGCACAAATGAATTCCAACCTCTTTTGCATATAGGCTACTTTTATGCGTACATGAGCATTCAAACCTTGCCTTAGAGACTCATGCCCAATATCATAAGGTTAACTTAACATGCAATACTATCAAAAAATGTCATACTCATGCATGATTACGATTATTGGTTATCAACACCATACTTACATGTGCAATCAACATTAAATAGAATAACAACAATTAATTATATGCAACAACATAAAAGAATTAATCTTGTATCAAACATAGATAATTAAGCACATAGTAAATGAGACAAGCACATAAATACACTTATCTATTATGAAAGTCACCAAATGCATGCAGAACTCAGACGTTCCTCCCAACCATAAAATCTATTGCTCATATACTTTCAACAACAGGTCACCCTCGAGCTGGGGCTTAACTCCACCAGGGAAAAAGGGTTCCTAATGTCAGGCCAAGGTCTAATACTCAATAGAATTGTTCAGTCCTAGGTGCCACTGTTGCAGCTAGTCTGCGGTCTCTCATTCCCCATGCACATGTTACACCCAAGGAAGTGTGCCCCTTATCTACTCAACAGTCCCTTGACTGGCCCACTCCCCTTCCAAGGTTCCAGAAACAGGACAGACATGAAGTCTACAAGCCCTACAACTAGTGCCTAGCTCACTAGGGAACAATTCCTAACAAAACTCTCACATAGAGAGATAGCTCACGGGCCTGACAACCTGCCTCTTCGAAAAAAAATCTCTCACCCAGAGAGACTTTTCACGGGCCTAACAACCCGCCTCTTTGACAACAAAAAATCTTGCTACAATACAAAAAACCCCTTACAAGCTTCTCTTTGCAGATAAGGTAATAGTCAGATTTTCCAGATAGTTCGACCCCTTCTGCACAGGAGAAAATGAATGACCACCTTCCCCAAAGAATGAGTTCTCCCCCTAAAATACAAAAATACCAGCAATATATATTGCATGCCTTAAACTCGACACTTGTCACCTTTAGAAGTAGCTTAAGCCACTTGGTGACACGTTCCCATCCCTGGGAACTTAGGATAAAATAATTTATCCATAAATTATAGTTTTCCAGAAATATTAATAAAATATTCCCTAAGACTTAAGTCCCCCCATTTTCCCTTTTTCCGATGGAGTTATCCCCCCATCTCTTTTCATCTAATCTGTCTGTGCACAATGATGTGATATTATTAATGACTTGATTATGATTACACTTTACAAATATAAGTGCATTGACCTATTTGTGTCCCGACTCACTAGCCTCATACCCACATAAGCTCTCTGACGTCAAGACACACACACACACACACACACAAATTGATCCAATGTGCACTTCCAGGTAATTCCCATGCACTTACTTAAGTGTGTGCAACACTATGAAATGTGCACACTTACCTAGGTGTGTGAAACACTCTGAAATGTGCACACCCTTTCTTCGACAATGATTCTTTGTGCACTACTTAGGTTCCCGCAGAACCAACACTTGGTTCCAATGACTCACCAACCTATATGCACGTTTACATTTACAATTGGTACCAACGAATCACTAGCCTATATGTATAATTACAAAGGGTTCAGATTAGGGATATTACATTCTCCTCCCCCTTATTTATGCAGTGTCCTCGGTGCATCATATACACATGTACATACAAAAATTCAAAAAACCTTCATAAAGATGTGGATACTCTACCTGAATAACATCCTCGCCCTCCCAAGTTGCATCCTCAGAACCATACCAGGTCCATTGGACCTTTACCAGCTCCATGAATCGATTCCATAGATGTTTGATTTTCCGATCCAATATGCAAACCAGTCGCACTTGAAAATCACCTTCTGGCTCCACCTGAATCACATTCCAATCAATAATATGATAAACATCAAGTACACAGTTTTTAAGCAATGATAAGAAGAAAACATTATGAATACACAAGGATGTAGGAAATGCAAGCATATATGCAACATAACCAATCCTCTCTAGGATTTCAAATGGCCCACAGTAGCATTCTACCAACTTAGAACAATTTCCCAACTTTAGGGAACTGTGTCTGGCTTTAACTTTCAAGAACACATGATCACCCACTTTAAAATCTCTGTGGTTTTTTCCTTTATTTGCGCATCTTTTCTTCCTGTCTTGGGCAGCCTTTAAATTCTTCCTTATCTTTACCATATGCTCTTCCATTTCCCGTAGTAGATCTGGCCCAAGCACTGCATGGTCTGCTGGGTTGTCCCAACTCATTGGCGTGTTTTACTTCCTACCATAAAGTGCCTCAAATGGGCTCATATTTAAATATTCTTGATACCCATTGTTGTAAGTGTTATAACCCTATATAATAGGGAATCAGTGTTCTGAATAATATTTGTCTATTTCAGGCAGATGTGTTTGCTCATGACGCATGGCGAAGGCGGTTGAAAGTGCTCGACACTCACCAAGCAGAAAATAAGTACCTACGCGCGAGTTTCAAAGCAAGTTCCGATGCATTTTTAGCCAAAAATTGTGAAGTCGTTTGAAATGGAAAAATTTGACTCTTGTGGGTCAAATGTAAAGTTGGGTTCATTAGCCTAATGTGGGTTTTATAATCTATATTTGGTGAATTTAGCTAAAAAAATTTGGCCCCTCGGCTTTTGCTTCTATGCAGACTTTTATGAAAAATTGACAAATATTTTTTTCCAAAAAATAATATTGGCATAGGGCCAACCTCCTAATGCTCGACATCAAGGGATAAGCGCCATTTCATGCACCAACCGCAAACACACACGTCAGCGCCAACACCAACGCCTAACCCCAAAGCCCAAGCCTCGGGCTCACTTCATCGACACAACATATGACTGTTGGCTAATATAATCACTTAAAGTTCAGTTTATGGTGTGAATGTGGGATATCGCCCGCAGGAAGTCAAAAAATATATAAAACACAACTTTAAAATCCCATGCCAGGTGTTGAACCAGATTAAAGGTGTGGAACGCATAGAGGCACACATGCATAGAAGGCTTATGAGGCCAATCTTGCCTCACAGTTCTTGGGCAATGATAAATTTTTCTAAATTTGTTCCACCTCAAGCAGTTCAAATTTGCTAACAGACTTCCAAAAATGTGCAAGACATATGGTGTGCTTATGAACCCTAATTTGGCAGCACCACCAGCGACAGAGATAAATGGGAATATTGAAGGTGTCGTTAAACATATGATAGAATCAACGGAGAAGAATGGTAACCCTCTCGAGCTTATCCTCTGCATAATGCCTCAACAAGATAACAAACACCTTTATGCTACTGTAAAGAGGTTATGTGAGTTGGAGTTTGGTGTTCGGACCCAGTGTTGCTTGGCATATCATGTCAAAAAATGCAAGCCTGAGTACATTGTTAATGTTATATTGAAAATAAATGCAAAGCTTGGTGGGCAGAACTCATTGTTGGTTGATGAGCAAAAGAAATCGTCACAGTCATGTCCCAACTGCAGTCCGATAGATGCAGTTGAATCGAATTGTGGGACATTAGATGAAGAAAGCTCAAGTCATTGCAAGGACAGAATAAACGGTTTGAATTCATGGAGATAATCTCCAAAGAAGTGTTCAATGGGTACAATGGAAAATGCAAATCAAAATGTAAAATTAGAAAAGCTGGCTAGTTCTTCAGTACCAAGGACTGTTTCTTGTGGAAGGGATATTCCCATGGATACTCTTGTTATTATTGTTGACGAGGATAATGATACTGGAACCAATACTTGTGATGTAAGTTCAGATACTGAACAAGATGACCTTGATATATGTATAGAAATTGATTCTAGGAAATGCAATTTATGATACAAAACCAAATGGTGATGATGAAAACATAGAAAGTGATTCTAGTTCTAATGAAAGCGCAAGTTCCTTATCCAAGCAAACTGTAGATCAGAGACCTAATGCTTGGCCACCGAGTTCCCTATCTGTAGAGATTTCTAACGACGATGATGATTGTCAAGTTGTGTTTGAACCTTTTGGCCAACAACAATTTACTTCAATGAGAGGCACTGAAGGATATTGCAAGCAAAGTTATTCAGAATGTTATAAAATGTTCCAGATTTGAATACTGATAGTTCAGATTGTGAAATTTTGGAAGTGACCCAGGGGCTAGAAGTCACAACCAATTGGAAAGATGCTGAATTCAAATGTACGAATGTTGGACAGGGGTTGAGAAAACCATCTAATTTTGGGAGCGAAATTGATATGAATGATACTTCATATCAAATAAGTGTGACAAGAACCTTGATAAGGAGAACCCATCTACCTCTGGGGTGATCACTTCTGTTGGAGCTGTACCACTTCATGAGGATACAGTTGAGATGGATCATCGTAGAGATGCAAACAAATTCAATGGAAGCGTTAAGAGGGATTGACACCAACACGAATGCTGAACCCAGATAAATGGCCTGTCATTGTGCCTAATTCATTCAAGCCAGGTAATTGTGAACAAGTCACGTGCTGCATGGCGTGGCATGGTTGCTATAGTCCCAATTCAACTTGATGTCCACATATTTAGGTAACAGTTACACAGGTGGTAGAGCATCATTGTTTTGTAGCATTGTTTCAAAGGCAAATGGCAGTCAAAGGCATGTGACAACAATGCAATAACTAAAAATCATATCTAGATCCTCATATCAACCCATTATCCAGCTTTCCAGGCGCAGATCATCATCAGGTGGCGAATTTGTTCAAAGTTTTGAACGTTAGCAGAGAAAAAGTGGCATTTTCCAGCAAGGGCTTTCAAATTACAGTTGAGAAATTACAGGAGGAAAGCCAACCAGAAAAATATCATCGCCAACAACAGTTACAATTGTAAATTTCCCTTTAATTTACTGTTCGATTCGTTTTAGGAGAGAATTGACATGTGTAGATCTTGGTAACTGTTTTCTATTTTCAGAAAACAGAGGTAGAGCTCGAATCTTGGAGGATAGATAGCATTTTTCTTATTTATAGACCTGAAAAAGACAAAACAGGGGTTCGACTAGGCTGAGAGGTGAGGAGGTTCGACCTGTGTGAGTGGGTTTTCAGCAGTAAATGTCTTTCTGATTGGCTGGACCTGTGTGAGAGGTTTTGACCTGAATTTGTAATTTTCTTTGCTGGAGCTGAGCGCTATGTTTGGCCACAAAACTTCTTCTGTAACCTTTAATGATTGATTAGTAATGGGCTTGTTTTTCACAGGATTCTTGTGTGGAGATATTGGTGGAGTTTTTCTCTGTTAAAGTAATTTTACTGTCATCTTTCTCTTGTTTCAATTCTCATTGTCAAATGATAGTAATAGAGCAGAATTTATCAGCAGATACTCTGCATCTAATTATTTGATAATCTTTATGTTTTCTGCTAAAGCTTAGTTCAAGAATTCTTAGCTGCTCCTTTGCCTGGCTTCCCCCCCCCTATTTCTTCCTCAAACCGACACCATCAAAACTTGATTCGATCCAATATTGCCGCTACCTTGCCCTGTGAAAGAACTTTTTCCAGATCTGAGAGTAAATCACATTGTTTAAAGTGCAGACCCCATTTGCCCAATGGCCCTCCTTGCTGTCCCAAACTAACCATTTAAAAATCAAAACCCTATACTTTTATA
The DNA here is from genome assembly GCA_009831015.1 of Picea engelmannii. NCBI lineage: Eukaryota > Viridiplantae > Streptophyta > Pinopsida > Pinales > Pinaceae > Picea > Picea engelmannii. Next base: position 506,496 of record ML778626.1, read on the forward strand.
GCTAGCCTAAAATCCATCCCATACAAACCAAGTTAAATCGAAAAGAGAGATCCCTCTCTGAGTCTTGGAGGGCTAGATCCAAGACTCAAAGCAGTTCGAGGTTACCTCTGTGATTGCCTCTACAACCTTAGGCAAATTACAGAGTGCTAATAGTAAGCAAACTCTACCAAGTGAAGGTAGTCTTCCCATTTTTATGGTTTATCCATCACATACATCACGATCATATCTTCAATCACCTGATTTACCCTCTTTGTTTGTCCATCTGACTCAGGGTGATATGTTGTGCTAAAGTTCATATTGTCCCAAATCCTTTGAACCCTTTCCAAAAGTTCGAGGTTAACTTGGAATCTCTGTCAGACACAATTGTCTTAGGTACACCATGCAACTTAGCAATTTGTTGCATGTATATGACCGCAATGTTCGCTGCCTTGTGTGCTGACTTCACTGGAATACAATGGGCATCTTTTTTAAGATTGTCCACCACTACCATAATAGAATCATGTTGCTTAGCAGTCCTAGGTAGTTTAGTTATGAAATCCATGGTCACAACTTCCCACTTCCACTCAGGAATGGGCATAGGTTGTAGAAAGCCAACTAGATGTTTGTGTTCAATCTTGACCTTTTGACACTCAACACATCTAGCAATAAAATTAACAACCTCCTTTTTCATATTTGTCCAATAATATTGCTTTTTGACTGCGACAATTGTCTTCTAGTAGCATGGATGTCCTGCATAAGGAACCTTATGCATCTCTGAAAATATCAAACTTTTCAACTCCTGATCATTTGGCACATATACTCTATGTCTATACATGAGGATCCTATCCTCTCTTAGCTCATAACCTTAAAAATTCTGTTGCGATATGCCTTGCTGTAAATTTGCCTTTATGTCCACATAAAGATGATATGATTTGATAACTTCTAAAATTTTGTTGCTCAAATCTGATTTTTACATGCTAATGACTGTAGCATGCATCTCATGCAACCTCATGTTGAGTGTGTTAGCCACCTTGTTCTCTTTTCCAATGATATGCTTTATGTCAAAGTCATACTCAATGAGGAATTTTAACCACTTGCTCTGAGTGGCATTTAAACTTGGTTGTCCAAACATATACTTCAGACCACTATGGTCTATTCTCAACTCAAATATTTTACCCATGAGATAGTGCCACCACATTTTTGAGGCATGCACCATGGCTGCCAATTCTAAGTCATGAGTAATATAGAGCCTTTTGTGCTCTTTTAACTTTCTTGATTCGTAACATACCACATCCCCATTCTGACTCAAAACTCCACCGATCCCTTCCTTGCATGCATCCGTGCACACAACAAATTCTTCATCTGAATCAACAATTCTAAAAATTGGTGCACTTGTCAACAAACTCTTCAAGTGATGTAAACTCCTTGCACAATCCAAATTCCATTCAAATCGTAGGCCTTTATTTTGTAAGGCTGTAATTGGATGAACATTTTTTGAGAATCCTTCAATAGAGCTTATGTAATAACCTACAAGTCCCATAAAGGACCTCACCTCTACGATATTTATTGGTGTCGACTATTATTCAATGGCTTTTATCTTTTCTGGATCCACAACTATTCCTTCCTTGGAAATGATATGACCCAAATAATGAAATCTGTCGCTGGTAAAATGAGGACTTGCTCAACTTTGCATAAATTTGATGCTCCCTTAATTCTTGTAGCACCATCCTCAAGTGTTACTTGTGCTCTTCTTCAGACTTAGAGTAAATAAGTATGTTATCCAAAAATACAATGAAAAACTTATCTAAGTAACTTCTGAAAACTCCATTCATCAAACAGGTGAAGACAACTAGTGCATTTGACAATCTGAAAGGCACCACTGTAAACTCATAATGTCTGTACCTTGTTTTGAAGGAAGTCTTGTTGATGTCTTCTTCCTTAATTCTCATGGTGATATCCAGATCCAAGATTAGTCTTTTAAAATATATGTGCACTCCTCAGCTAATCAAAGAGGTCATCTATCCTTGGCAAATGATACTTGTTATTTACTGTTACTTTGTTCAATTGTCTAAAGTCGATACAAAGTCTTAGCATACCATTCTTCTTCTTCACGAATAATACTAGGGCACCCCAAGGTGACACACTTGGGCGTATACACCCCTTCTTTAGAAGCTCTTCAAGTTGCATCTGCAACTCCTTCAATTTTGGCGTACTCGTCCTATAAGGAGTCTTGGATATGAGAGCTGCTCCAGACATCGAATTTATACAGAAATCAATATCTCTTTTCGGTGGCAGCCCCAATATCTCTTTAAAGACATCCTCAAACTATTTTAGTACTGTGCAATCTTCAACATTTGGCAGTTATATTTAGGTGCCTCTTCCATGTGCATTGAAAATGGTTGACATCCTTTCATGTAGCTTTTCTTCAACTGCATGGTTGAAACTTTTCTGATAGTTACAGATATATGCACCATATGGTTTCCTCCAATATCTTGGGGTCGTCGTACTGTATCTTATCACTGATAAATGAGGGAAAGCCACTCAGGTAACTCTGAATTTTAACTTGCTCATCCTTGATGAATGCGACATATTTCAAAAGCTCTAAGAATCTTCTTTCATACTCATCTATTGTCATACTCCCAAGCTTGAGTTTGAAGAACGCCTTCATTTTTTTGTCATAGTACCTATTGGTTAAGTATTTCCTTTGAAAATACCTCTTGAACTCCCTCAAATTAACCTTCTTTTCATCAATGTGTTTCACTTGCATGAACTGATCCCACCACATTTATGCTTTTCCTTTTAGTTGATAAATAACAATTCTTCCTTATGTCTGTGCAAAATAATTATATAGCTAGAAGTACTTCCTCGTAGCTAGTAATCAGGTCTCCGCATTTTCATCCTTATTGTGCTCACTGTCAAAGGTAGGAGGCTTGATCTTATTCATTTCTTCCTGTAGTTTGTCCACCCCAATACCTCTCTTATGCTTTTTGACAGGATATGGATTTGAGCTACTGTGCGATTTCCTAATTGAATGCTTTGGCGAGTGAGGTCGATGCCTACCAAAACTTCTTGCTTCTCTTGTTTTCTCATCATGGGACCTGCGACTTCTTGACCTACTTGTCTTTGTCTAATTATCCATATCTTGTTGCTCCTTGGATTTCATAAGCCGTTCATTATCAACTTTATAGCTTTGGACACATTTTTGTAGTCCCTTTATGGTTTCTACCAAGTTTATGCGCTCCTCCTTGGATTTTGTACCTTTATAACCTAAATCAACATACAAATCCTCGAATTCATCATCAGGGTTATAAGTTCTCTACGCATTTTCCATGCTTTTGACCTTCTGCATTGATTCGGTCCTGCTCTAATCACTACTAATTCAATGCGCAATGACAATATTTAACATGTACACCACGTCTCAATATTACACATGCACCACAAATTTGTTTTGCACAGCTCCAAAATTTTAGTGCACACTCTCATGAACCATTATTTACCACACATTCCTAGTGTCACACTCTACAATGTCCAAAATTTAGTGCTCACACTTGCACATTCTTATTTTATGCGCACCATGGCCATGCTGTAATTCCAAATTTTGCCACTTACTAGTCTGAATTTTTCCTTAAGTATAACTCGGCCCATGCAGGCTCAGTGTTGAAACTAAAGCTCTGATGCTTCTTGTTGGCCTCTGGCCCATACAAGTCCAGTGTTGAACCAAAATCTCTGATACCACACTATAACGTCCCCAACTACCTAGGATGGACCATGTCACACAATCTCAACTTCTATCGCTTTGATACCAAACTGTAACATTACCCATCTTACTACTGAGCAATGCCACTCTCAAAATCCACTGCATAGATTCTACTCTATTACACTAGTCTGTGTAGTATCACTTGAAGTAACGTGTTCAACCTCAAGCTGAGTCATGCCACACTAACTTTTTCCTTTTTACATAAATTAAAAATAGCAGAAGTAACTCACTATGTCTATGCACACAAGAAACTGACACTCAACACTTCTATGTGTGCAACCATTATGGCGTTGCACACTAATTTTTGATTTTCCTTGTGCACATGGTCTATTCCCTCACACGCACAAACGAATTCCAACCTCTTGTGCACACATGATAATTTCCTGCGCACATGACCATTCAAACCTTGCCGCAGAGACTCATGACCAATATCATAAGGTTAACTTAACATGCAAGACTATCAACAACTTTCATACTCATGCATGATTACGATTACTGGCTATCAACACCATACTTACACGTGTGAGCAACAATAAACATAATATGAACAATTACTTATATGCAACATACAAGAATTAATCCCATATCAAACATAGATAATTAAGCACACAGTAAATGAAACAACCACATAAAGACACTTTCTTTTATGAAAGTCACCAACTGCTCGTAGAACTCAGACGTTCCTCCCAACCATAGACTTTGTTGCTCATATACTTTCAGGAATAGGTCACCCCCAAGTTGGTGCTTAACACCACCAGGGAAAAAGGGTTCTTAATGTTATGCTAAGGTTTGATACTCAACATAATTGTTTAGTCCAAGGTGCCACTGCTACAACTAGTCTACAATCTCTCATTCCCCACGCACCTGTTACACCCAAGGAAGTGTGCCCGTTTTCTACTCAACCATCCCTCGGCTGCCCCACTCCTCTTCTAGGGTTCCAACAATAGGGCTTACATGAAGTCTCTGATCCCTGCAACTAATTCCCAACTCACCAAGGAACAATTCCCAACAAAAATCTCACCTGGAGAGAATGCTCACGGGCCTGAAAACCCACCTCTTTGATAATAAATCTCTCACCTAGAGAGACTTCTCACGTGCATCACAATCCACCTCTTTGACATAAAAAAATTTAGTTATAGTACAAAAAAACCTCTTACAAGCTTCTCTCTGCAGATAAGGTAATAGTCGAATTTTCCAGATAGTCTAACCCCTTTTGCATAGTATAGAATGAATGACCACCTTCCCCAAAGAATGATTTCTCCCACCGAAATACAATAAGGCCAACAATATATATTTCATGCCTTAAAATCGACACTTTTCACCTTCAGAAGTAGCTTATGCCACTTGGTGACTCATTCCCATCCTCGAGAACTTAGGATAAAATAATTTATCCATAATTTAGACTTTTCCAAAAATATGAATAAAATATTCCCTTAGACTTAAGTCCCCCACTTTTCCCTTTTTCCGATGGATTTACCTCCCGACTTCTTTTTGTCTGATATGTATTCGTGCAACGATGTGATATTATCAATGACTTGAGTATGATTACACTTTACAAAGATAGGCACACTTGCCTATTTGTGTCCAGGCTCACCAGTCTCATACCCACACAGGCTCTCTGACCTTAATACATGTACATCCACACACACACACACACACACACACACACACACACACACACACACACACACACACACAACTCACTCCAATGCACACTTTCAGGTAATTATGTAAGATCCCCGTCCATATGACCAAATATCTAGAGGACTTAGTAGCCTAGTTGTCTATGTGGATATGTTTTAGTTTTTAATGTTTTTGGTTGAAGGGTTTTGGCAAACAATTCGCACTGTATCTTGTTGATCTTGTGTTTGGGGTTTATTTTTTAGTTTTGGTTGCACAAATAGTTTGCAATGATAACTGAGCTTTAAACAACAATGAAATACATAGAAACAACAAGAAGAATAGTCACAAAACTCAGATCTGTATTTTATTTAATATATAAGCTTACCTCGGTACAAGAGAAGAGAAGATCTGGAAATAGATATAGAAGAATGGAATATGTGGTTGATAGCACCTCCAAGATACAATAGAAGAGAGATATATGGGCTTCCCTGAGCCTCCAATAGAAGCATGCAAAGAATTACAAGATCAATCTCTTTCCCTTCCTCCAAAATGATGAGTCTCTTAGCTGAGTTGCACCCTCACTGGATTTAGTGCACCCTACCAATTCACATGGCCTAGATCAGGCCCCCAAAATCAATGAAATAACTATAAACCTGTAGAGAAGATGATGGCTAGCTCATGTGAGGAGTTTCCCTTGCTATAGATGAAAAAATTGTTAGATTTTATTTATTTACATAGCATTAGAGTTACCGATGTTCTTTTACTTCTTTAACATTAACTTATGTATCATGTACTGAGCAATAATAGAATAAACAAGAGACAAAAGAACACAAGATATTTATCTTGGGAAAACCCCAAATGGGGTAAAAATCCAACAACCTTTCTTAGATATATTCCATTCACAAAGAAAGTCCAATCATGAACCAACAGATAAACCCTAGCACAAAAGCTAGATCAAGGTACAACTAGAAATACCACCCCAGTTGCAACAACAACACAATACCAAGGTAGCACACCTTTTCCAGGAATAGCGCACAAGAGAGAAATACCAAAAAGACTGAACAAGAATAATCTCTGCCAAAGCAACTATTGCTTCACCTTCCTCAAACTTGTGCCTTGTTTCTGTGTAGATGAGAGAGTGTGAGTGAGTGTGTCCAAATGAGCTAAGGTGCCTCCTATTTGTAGTATTCCCGTCCTCTTTACTGGGTTGACTGCTCTTCTAGAAAGGTACCACTTCAATATTCTTTATTCTTCTAGTCTTACTTCTCTTATGGTGTATTTACACATTTATTCAATGGTTTTCTTTCTTTCATAATCTTCTTCTCATCTAAGAAAGGTCATCAAAACATCAACACTCTCTCTTGGCTAGGGAGGTATATTTTATGAGATCTTCATCTAGTAGTCCATTGAATACTATGCAATCACCTAGTATCACACATCTAATACAATGCCATCAATATCTCGAATCAACTCTCATAGTTTCTGCAATCAACGAGCACACAACTACTCCCAATGTGAACTAGTAGTCTCCATGGCAATCAACTAGTAGCACACAACTACTACAATGCCATCCAGTAGAACATGACTTTTCCGATCCATAGTAGTACACAACTACTTTCCAGTGGTACACAACCACTCCAAGTAGCACACAACTACTGTCCAGAAACACAATGTCTCTATCGTACAATAAAATGGTAGCTACACAAGCTACCACCATGCAGTCCAACAATCTCTATGATTATGCAACAATCAACTAGTAGCACACAACTAATACCATCCCATTAGCCATAATCATAGTCTGCAATCCCTATGACTATGTAGCAATTAGCTAGTAGCACACAACTACTACCATGACATCAACCATAGTCATAGTCTATAACTATGCAACAATAAGCTAGTAGCACACAACTACTACCATGCCATCAACCATAGTCATAGTCAATGTCTCTATAACTATGCCACAATTAACTAGTAGCACACAACTAATACCATGCCATCGACCATAGTTATAGTCTCATCAAGTAGCACGAATATACTCCCATATTCCTCATGACTATGCGTGTGATGTTTCTTCTCTCATCAGGTCCATAAGTACATTACCCCCTTAGTCACCTCGCATGACTAATCTAGGGAACCCTTGGCCAAAGGGGTTATTCGACAGGAGGAGAAACAACACACCTCCCTCTGAATGAGGGTGGACATTCTGCATCATGCCAAGCTTGTCTTTGAAGTAATCATAATTCACTCTAGATAGAGGCTTGGTGAGAATGATGCATTCTTCTCATCCCTGGATATGTACTGGAGCTCTATATCTCCTCTCTGCACCATGTATTAGATGTAATGATATTTGATCTCTATGTGCTTTGACTTGTCATGAAAGACATGGTTCTCTGAAAGACTTACACAACTTTTATTGTCATGATGTATCAAAGTTGGCTCCAAATCTAGATCAAATATCCTTGCAAGCAACTTCCAAAGACACACTGCTTCGCGACTTGCCACACTAGATGCGATATACTCTACCTTTGTTGTACTGAGTGCCACTGATGTCTACTTCTTGCTCAACCATGAGATCATACTTGATCCCAAACTGAATTAGCATCTGGAAGTACTCTTCTGATCTATTTCACTCCCTGCCCAGTCAGAGTCTGTATATCCCTGTAGCTTCACATCTCCACTTGAGACATATCTCAATCCATATCCAATCGTACCATGCAGGTACCTCAACATATGTTTTGTTGTCATCAAATGTACATGTCTAGGTTCAACCATGTACTGACTCAAGACATTCACTGCAAAACATATGTCTGGCCTCGTGTTAACCAGGCACATCAAGGATACAATCAATTTTCTATACATCGTGGGATACACCAAATCTGAAGATGAATCACTCATAAGCTTCAGATTTATCTTCATGGGTATGGCCATGGACTTGTAGTCCATCATCCCGAATCTCTATAGGATCTCAATAGTATATTTTCCTTGGCTAAGGAAAATCTCATCTGATCTCTGCTACACCTCCAATCCCAAGATGTAATGCATCAGACCTAGATCCTTCATCTTGAACCTTGAAGTGAGCTCCCTCTTGCACCCAACTATGAGCTTATCATCTCATGTTAGCAACATGTCATCCACATATAGAAACAAAATCAACAAGAAACCATTCTCAACATTGTAGTAAAGGTTGGGATCCACATCATTGTTGGTAAATCCCAAGCTCATCAGATAACCATCTATCTTGGCATACCATGCCTTGGGTGCCTGCTTCTTCCCATACAAATCCTTCTTCAATTTACACACATGGGAATCCTTCCCATGAATCACAAACCCTTGTGGCTTCTCTATGTACACTTCTTCCTCATTTACACCATTCAAGAAAGCAATCTTGACATCCATCTGGTGTAATTTCCATCCCATCGCGGAAGCAATGGAAATAATCGATCTAATGGAAGTGTACTTTTCTACTGGAGAAAATGTCTCATCATAGTCTTCTCCCTCTCTCTCAGAGAATCCTCTAGCCACAAATCTTACCTTGTACTTCTCTATGTTTTTGTATGCAGCATGCTTGATCTTGTACATCCACTTATAAGTCACCATCGACTTCCCTTCTGGTCTCATAACCACCTCCCACACATCATTCTTAATGATGGATTGATACTCCTCCATCGTGGAATCCTTCCATTCCTTCTTCTTAGCAACTTATTCAAGGGTGGAAGGCTTTGAATCAATGAGGCTGCTCATCAATGCCATATAGTTGGAGAAATTATGTGGTCTTTATCTCTCTCTAAAAGAGACTTTGGGATCTGCATGTCCTTCAGCTTCCTAAAAGGTATTCCAGAGCCAAACTGGTCTCTTCCTGTTGACTGTAGCTTCTCTGGTTGGATCTACATGTCTCTTTGACTCTACCATCTCATTCTAAAATTCTGGAATGGGTTCCTTTGGTGTAGAGTCTTCCATGACTGCTTCCCTTGGAGCCTCCTGCTCCTCTCGGTCCTCATCCATGTGAGACTCCCTTGATCTTATAAAGGATTCATCTTCATCAAATGTTACATCCCGTCTGATCTCAATCTGTCTCTACCCGAGAATGTATATTTTGTAAGCCTTCGAATTCTCATTATATCCAACAAATGTGCCCTTCTTTCCTTAAGGTTCCAACTTCATTCTCTTTTCCTTTGGAACATGTATAAACACTACACAACCAAAAATCCTCAAGTGACTGATTTCTGGTTTCTTTCCAGTGAACACCTCTTCAAGTGTTTTGTTCCCCAATATCTTGTGAGGAATTCTATTCTGGACATACACAACTGTACTAGATACTTATGCCCATAAGTGCATGTGTAGGCCCTGGTCATGGATCAATGCTTTTGTTGCTTCTACAATGGATATGTTATTTCTTTGTGAAACCCCATTTTTCTTTGGGTTGTAGGGAGTGGTTATCTCCCTCTTAATCCCTGCTTCTCTGCAAAAGTATTTAAAATCATTTGACGTTTACTCACCTCCATTATAAGATCTCAAGACTTTAATCTTCCTTTTGGAGAGATTTTAAACTAAAGCCTTGAATTCGTGAAGCTTTTTGAAGACTTCATCTTTTGTTTTCAAGAAGTAGATCGATGTCTTTCGAGAATAGTCATCTATGAATAAGACATAGTATACAAAGTTGCCTAAGGGTGGCATTGTCATTTGTCCGCATACAATGGAGTATACAATGGAGTGTATGATGTCCAAGATTCCCTTGGACCTGCTTTCACTATTTGTAAATCTTCCCTTGACATTATTTCCAAGTGCGCAACCTTTGCATACATTGTCACGTTCTACCTGAATTTCGGGTAGACCTGTAACCATCTTGCTCAATACTGATAGTGCTCTATAGTTTATGTGAGCAAGTCTTTGGTGCCATAGCTCACTTGAGATAAAACTGTTGTGTACAAGGGCCATTTTTTGGTGTCCCTTTAATTTATATAGTCCTCCCTCTCGGACACCAATCATAGTAGCATTATCAATGTTTGATTTCTTGGGCGATAGAAGAACTTGGCCATCCACAAAAGTTACCCTAAATCCCTTATCTTCTAAAGTAGATATGGAAAGTAGATTCTTCTTCAAGCTTTGTACAAACAAAATATCCTTAATTAAAAGACGGTTACCTGATTCAAGTTGTAGGGAGGCTTCTTCAATGCCTTTAAATGCATGCTTGGAATCATCCCCAAGCTCCACTTGAAGGGATGAGCTCTTTTCTGTCAGATTTGAAAGAGAATTTATGGATCCGATCAGGTGATTGGAAGCAACACTATCTATGAGCCAAGTATCACTCTCTCAATGAGTGATGGTTCTTGTGAGTGCTAAAACAAATACAAATTCCTCATCCTTTGATTTGTGGTCTTCAACATCTGTTGTATGTGCATGGTGCTTCTTCTTCTTTCCCTTTTCATGTTTATGAGGACATTGTGCGGCACAATGTCCCATTTTCTTGCAGGTGTAGCATATGATATTTGACACATCCTTCCTATGGCGTGGTCTCTTAGATTTCTTTAGGATGCCTTCTTACTTTTCCTTTCTCTTCTTCACTTGGGCAACAAGAGCTTGATTTTCATCATCACTAGTCTTTTGTGACTTGGATATCAACCTAGATTCCTCTTGGGTGGAATCTTCCCATAGTTTGTTGAACTTGGGAAATTTTCTTTTGTCACAAATCCCTTGAACAAATGGATCCCAAGAGAAGGGAAATCCATTGAGTGTATTAGTCACCAGTTCAACATCTTCTACTAGATCTCCAATGGCTGCTAACTGGTTCTTGATCTACGAGATCCTCATAAAATAGTTGGCGACTATTTTTGACTTGTTCATTGTCATGTTTATGAGTTGATGCCTTAGAGTAAGCTTCCAGTTGGTATTCTTACTCTCATAAAGTATGGTTATGGAATCAAAATTTATTTCGGTGTCTTCAGTTCTTATACATTAGGTATCATATGATCCTTTATTGAGTCTGTAAGGATCCTCTTAGCCTTGACCTCATTGTTCCTGAACTTTGCTTTGGCGTCTTCTTCTTCTGGTTCTAGAAGCATCTGCTTGATATGATCCAATAAATCATTCTCTTCTAGTATGAGGATAACTTTGTGCTTCCAGGATCTGAAGTTATCTGCTCCATCCAATCTATCTTCAACTCTCATGCTAGTTGACATTTTCGCTGGTAGAAACCCTATCTCTAAAAAACTTCAATTTTTTAAACTTTACCAAACTGCAAATTGAGGGTTGCAGGGGGTGTGCTAGGGTAGGGCACACTGCTCTGTGTAAAGACAAGTGCCAATATATTTGGAACTAATGCTCAATAAGCTTGACAAAGATATTATAGTGCAATGACAAGGTGTTGCTGCAAATGATCTTCCTTCCAGTGGTCAAATTGTTCTGAAGGTAACCAACTCTTAAACACTGTTAGATTTTCTTTATTTATAGAGCATTAGAGTTACCAGTGTTCTTTTACTTCTTCAACATTAACTTATATATCATGTACGGAGCAATAGTAGCATAAACAAGAGACAAAAGAACACACGAGATTTTGTTGTGGGGTATTCTACCCTACAGACTAATAAGCTAGGGCTCTAAACTTATACGCAGAAAATGACCCTTAAGACTTAACTTTTGACCTTCTACCCGAATCTGAAACCTCTTTCTTCACATGCATACAAGAGAAGAATAAACCAACCTTTTTCCGGACGACTGAAGTAGATCCTCCGTTGAGTTTCTTGTCCTTTTGCTGCTGCTGCTCCTTCCACAAAGCTTCCTGCAATCAAAACAATACTATGCATGCATGCTACTGATCTATTATAGGGTTAGAGATAAAAA
>ML778626.1:554187-575298 GCA_009831015.1 Picea engelmannii
TCAACTTCACGAGGGAAGGTGAGGAGTTTTCTAATCTAAAAGCTGAGATTAGATTAGATGGGTGGTTGAGATTTGGTGTCTCTTCACTCACCCTCACTTTAATCATAAAGTTATCTTTTAATTTTCATTTCACAAATTAATTTGACTAAGACCCATTTTCGGCAATTTCTCCCCTTGGGCACCTAGGGAAGAGAAACACTTGCCTTGGTACATTATTAAAAATTTAACATAATGTCTGTCCATAGACGTTGTGAAGCTACAACCATCTTGCCATTAAGTTTGCATGTAGCCTCATGGGTAGAATCATTACTCGAGAGCATCTTGTTCGACTTGTCTATCAATATGTAGTGCTTGCTTCAAGAATTGGTCCTTTTGGTAGTGGTTTTTCCACCATTCTTGTGAAAATCCTTGCACAATTATTTGTTTTCTTTTTCTTCCCTATAAACAATAAATTATAAGTTTCAGGCCATAATTTGGGTTATGCATGCTGAAAGTGACCACAGTTTTGGGCCATAATTCAAGTTGTTTCTACATCGATCTAGATGCGACAACCTCTCTCTCTCTCTCTTTAATGATTAGCAACCCAACAGAATGTTGTAAACAATAGGATCTATGGAACACGTAATTAATTCATATCTTTGCTCAAACTGTGAAAGACTGTGAGGGTGAGGGTGAGATGTTCCTAGCTCAGAATAGCATAAGACAATTCATTCAGTACAAATCCATAGTGGTAGGTAGGACTCAATCCCATCCCTCATGAATATCTAGATATAGAATATTTAATGTAGCGAGTGTTGAGGAAAAGGTATGGGGAACCTTACTCATGCATTTCCAGATCTTACCTGGCCAAGTCAAGATAGTTGGGAATATCACCCAGAGTTTATAGCTTTAAAAAAACAAAAAAAACAATCACTTAATCCGTAGGTATTAATTATAAGGGACCAAGGTTGATTTTTATATTTATATGTAACTGCGGGAAAAAGAAACAAGCTTAAACAAAAATTACATGAGTGTGTACAAAAAATACATAAATGTGTACAGGAATTACATAAATGTGTACATGGAGATAAAAGCAAAAAATGAACCAGATCATCATAATATACATGTGAGACCGAAATAAAAAAACTGATTTTTGTATTGATTTCATTCTGAGATAGAAAACTGAATTTTGTTTACAAACCCTTGCGAGGGCAGGGACCAAAGTCAGATTTAGAAGCCTCTGATAGGCACCATACAAAAAGACTCCGACAACAAAAGAAAACTGAAGCTAAATATCTGGATCAACTTGCCACAAAATGTTGTCACTTGACTATGCAAAATATTCTTTATTAGCCATAAAATTTAATTTATAAACAAACAAGAACTATAACACACCCACGACGAGGCGTAAAAATTTCATTCTTCTTGAGAAAACAATACCCTCATTAAGGGGTCTCTATTCCATTCCGCTCTTCCAGAGCTTTCTAGTCGCGATCTCCATGCTCTGAAATGAGACAGAGAAGGCAGATATCCTCTCCCAAGATCTTCGGGTTCTTTCATCCCCCTATACCTGCATATGACCTCAGGCTATGACCAGATGCCAAGACAACTCTTAGAATATAATGGATGTGCTCGTTTTAACATCGACAATATCACTGTTGTCACCCAACCATAGGCCGAAGCCACCCTCCGAGCACCTTAACCTTGATAGAGAATCACTCTGGAAGCAAACCCTAGGCTAGATAGCCAAACAAAGGGTAGCACACCTTTCCCCAAGGATAGCGCACCAAACAAGAGCTGATCAGATAGTCCAAACCATAACCAAGAGATAGTCCAAGCCAAAACATAATCTGCTAGCTGCAACAACTGCAATGACAACTCTCCTCCAAACTTGCGCACAAACTGGGCAACTGCAGTGCGCACAAGTGCTGCTTTGTAATTCTTAGAATGCCTGCCAGAATGAAGGCTGGCCTCCTGTATTTATACTAATTCTGTCTAACTGCCTGGGATGACTTCTCATTCTGGGTGTCTATTTACTTAGTATATAATATTTCTTCTGGCCGATTTCTTCCTTTGTAGGCTAATAACCTAATACCAATTATCCTCTTGAGCCGACTTGTCTTCTAGGGTTATTAGCCAACTCATTAGGGTTTCTTCTTGCTTCTGGAATATTCTATTCTCGTTAGGTTTACACGTGGAGGTAAATACCTCCCGCAGCTACCATAATTCTAACACTCCCTCCTAGCTAGGGAGGTATTATAGGTAATGGTCTTGAGCACAAACATACCATTCACCCGGTAGCATCAACATAGTTGTATAGAATATCTCATGACTAGATCATGAGCACCATCATCACCATCAGTGTCATCAACCGCATCATCTCTTGAAACCATACTCTATCTGAGTAATTAGTCATGATGTTGGATAAGTCACTCACACCACATAGTGACACAAGAGCCATTCTTCTAATCTGGACATATGTCTTAGAAAAATAAATGTCCTGAACCATTTTCCGTCCAGGAAATCTCTCTCCATCCATCTAACTGATAATCATTTTCAACATTGCTGATAGTCTTCAAGGAAATCGAAACAATATCATTCAATAGAACACAACTGTGTCTATCCATAGTAGTACACAACTACAATCCAGTGGTACACTACCACACCAAGTAGCACACAGGTACTTGATCAGTGACGTATAGTCACAAACAATGGAACACATCCACCATAGTAGTATACATCTACTTTCTAGATACATACAATCTTCATAACAATCATCTGATATCAACCTACACAGAAACAATGTTATGATATAAACTGAATCATCTGGGCCATTCTTCCACTCACATCTGTGAGATATTGGAAGAGCATCTTCCCTCAAAAGGTCAAACATCAATGATGAGCTATCTGGACTATTCTTCTCAAGCAAGGAAGAATAACTGTCCTGATTTCTGAGCCTAGACCATTCCCCACCCTGGGCCATTCCTCCAACACTAGACAAAGTGTAACCTGGAGAGAATGAATCTTCCCTAAGGAATGTCTGTCCCTGATTGATGAACTTGGACCATTCCCCACCCTAGGGGCCATTCCTTTGGTACTAAACAAAGTTCAACCTGGAGAGAATGAATATTCCCTAAGGAATGATTGTCCAGACCATTTCCTAAGGAAATGACTGTCCTGTACCAACCTCCAAAACGAACCATTCCCCATGTTAACCATAATGGGAAATCACTGTCCGGCGAGGCGGGCCAATCTTCTTGATTAACCCTCAAGAAGAGAGACTGCCCTAGACCATTCCCCATGTTAACCATATTGGGAAATCGTTGTCTATGGTACATCAACAACCCATCGAACCATTTTCATTACGAAAATGACCATTCGATCTGGACCATTTTTCGAACTAGAAAATGCCTGTCCATCAGAAATCTCAGACCACTTTCCGAACTGGAAAGGAACTGGTCATCCTGGACCATTTTTCGAACTAAAAAAAATGGCTGTCCATCAATCAATAACACATCAGTGCTCCCTCCCAACTTGGGAGTCATCTCTTCCCTTTTCAATAAGGAAGTCATCTCCATGAGTTCCAACTTGAGTACACAGACTCTTTCATATTGGACAAAAGCTTTACCAAAATGCCTGCTTATCTGCTCATCTATGGAGATATGTATTGGAGAACCACTTTTTCCTTTTTGGACTTCATCATGGATAATGTAATGCTTGATCTCAAATGTACTTCGGTATGGAACATTGGTTTTCTCTGAAGGCTTCATATAGCTCTGATCAATAAAGTATATCATTGTTGGATTCCTCTTTGGTTCCTGCTAACTCATAACATCGTGGCAAGGGTAAAATTAGAACATATCCATGTGGCACTTCTTCTATCATCATGAGATATTTGTCATGGATTGGCAATCCATCATCCCGATCTTCTGAGTAATCATTCTGATACAATATTTCTGTTATAGAAAATATTCACCACGCTTCTACTATGCATTGGAGGTTCTCCACCAAGTTGTCTTCTTCCATCTACATACAAGGGTCTCTTTCTGGTATACCTCAAAGCCTTGAGGTTGCTCTTCATATGCTATTTTTCAATTTCTCTGGAGAACAGTCTTTGCATTCATCTGATGTAGAGCTCCAACCCATGGATATCGCAGATGATATAATGACTCATGTAGAGGTATGTTTGGTTTACTAGAACAAGTAATCATCATAGTCTTCTCCCTCCATCTGGGAGATCCTTTAGTTCTAAATCTTCCAATACTTGCATTCATATACACTGTTCTTCATCACAACTTTCAGTGCCTTTGCTTGATTGCTTTTAGTGAGTTCATATTAGGTTGGTAATCTTGTGATTCTCGATACAATGACTGGTTGTTCTGGCTTCTCTTTATTTTTTGGAATATTCATGTTCTTCCTCATGTTTTTCTTTAGCTCTTGGGTCCATGGAGTTTCTTATAGATTCCATTCCTTAAAGATTCCACTTCTTTCTTTCATCATAGGATCACGGATGTGAATGGAAAAACATGGATACTTTAAGGATTCTCTTCGAAGAAGACTTCTTCTAAGGTCGAACTGAACACCTACTACTTTTCATGGCTGCTACCATGGATATATACTTCATCATCTTCAATGGATCATGGGATTAGCTCCCTCCTAATCCTTGATCTTCGTTATATAATCGACTCCCTCCATCTAACAGAGTCCATGCTTCTGTCTGCATCCTTATTTCCTTCTGCAAGGTGTCACAAGTCTTTCTCCAATTTCTTCTTGATTGTTGATTTCGGCTTATCTTGCAGCTTGTTACTTATGTAATAACTTCCACATGATTTGTTTGATGTACTTCATCCTTTCATGTGTTTTTCCTGACTTGTCGTCATAAAGATAACAATACTTATCTTGTTGTTCTTCCTTAGGTATAGTTCTTCTTGGCACATATTATCTTCTAAGAGATAGATATACAAGATATGTATCGAGACTATGAAAACAAGATATGTACAAGAACTATGAAGAATATTGTTACCTTGTCTTTTAGAGGAAGAAGTCTGCTTTATCCTGCTTAGTTTTCCTTGAGGGTTTCCTTTCTTTGGAAACTGATGCTTCTTGTGTATCCTTCCTTTTCTTTAGCTTGGGACAATGATTCTTGTAGTGACCATATTTTCGATAGTTGAAGCATTGTATTTCTGACATATCCTTCTTTTGATTTGGCTTCCTTTCAAACTTCCTTTTGTTCCTGAAATTATTGACTCTTTCTATGAAGGATTGATCATCGTACTTCTTTTGAGGTTTCTCTTTTGCACTGATCCTTGATTCTTCTTGAGCACAACAAGTCCAAATTACTTCAAATGTAGGATACTCCTTCCTTGTGTCCATGCTTGCGGACAATGCATCCCATGTCTTGGGAAGACCATTGAGTACTATGTTTACCAATTCCTTCTCTGAAATGGTCTCTTAAATAGCTTGTAGTTGATCTCTTAATTGAGATATTTTCACAAAGTATGATGTTATGTTATCATCATCATTCATCTTCATGTCACAGAGCTCATTCTTCATACTCATTACTTGTCCAATGTTTTTGATTGAGAAGAGGTTTGTTAGGGCATCGTACATCTTCTTTGATGAGTCAAGATGGGAAATGTAGAGTATCAAGTGGTATTTTATAGAGTCCACTATGATACTCATGGCATTGATATCACCATCTTTGAACTTCTCCATAACTGCAACATTCTGCGGTTCCTTCTCTTTTCCTTCTTCAAACTCTGGTTCCACGATCTTTCCTTTCACGAGATCCAACACTTTATTCTTGGAAAGGATGAGGTCAATCCTTGTCTTCCATGATCTGAAGTTAGAAGCTCCATCTAACTTGTTTTTTGACTTCATAGAGTAAGTCATGACTGCTTTGACTTGGTCAATCCTAGATTTTACCAAAAAACTCAAACTTGATATCTTGGCTTGCTGAGAGTAACAGAATATGCGCTAGGCTAGGGCACACTGGTCTATCCAAAAATTAGATCAATCCCTTCACTTAAGGTGCCTCAACGAGAGGGTTAGCGTTTCTGCAACTGCACCTGCTAGTAACCCTAGCAACAGTGCTTTGGTGACTGCTCCTGCTAGAAACCCTAGCGACAGTTCTTCAACGAGATTAATATCCTTATGGCTATGCTCCCTTCTAGTGGTTAGAGTGAATGAAGGAGGTGTGGGCCCATAACCTGTTAGAATATGATGGATGTGCTCATTTTACCATCGACAATATCACTATTGTCACCCAACCATAGGCCGAAGCCACCCTCCAAGCACCTTAACCTTGACAAAGAATCACTCCAGAAGCAAACCCTAGGCTAGATAACCAAACAAAGGGTAATGCACCTTTCCCCATGGATAGCGCACCAAACAAGAGCTCATCAGATAGTCCAAACCATAACCAAGAGATAGTCCAAGACAAAATGTAATCTTCTAGCTACAACAACTGCACTGACAACTCTCCTCCAAACTTGCGAACAAACTAGGCAACTACAGTGCGCACAAGTGATGCTCTGTAATTCTAAGAATGCCTGCCAGAATGAAGGCTGACCTCTTGTATTTATACTAATTCTGGCTAACTGCCTGGGCCGACTTCTCATTCTGGGTGTCTATTTACTTAGTATATAATATTTCTTCTGACCAATTTCTTGTTTTGTAGGCTAATAACCTAATACCAATTATCCTCTTGAGCCGACTTGTCTTCTAGGGTTATTAGCCAACTCATTAGGGTTTCTTCTTGCTTCCAAAATATTCTATTCTCGTCAGGTTTACATGTGGAGGTAAATACCTCCCGCAACTACCATAATATTAACAACGACCACCATGTGAATCCTCCGGTGTGGCAACCTACGAAGTTCACAATCCGACACTGCGTGTCCTTGGGGATTTCGACGACCCTGATTTACTTTGGGACTTCGACGTTCAAGAGTTTCATATGTTCCTACCCCTTTTTCCTCCGAAGTACTTCGTACCTAGAGTTACAGATCGAGTGCCATGCATCCCTTATGATCGACAATTATGATCTTCTTCGAGAATTCAACATTCGGGAGTTTCGAGCACTCCAACTCTTTTTCCTCCAAAGTATTCTTTACCCGAAGTTCCAGATCAGGTGCCACACGTCCATCTAAATCAATGGCTCAGGTCCACTTCGGGGCTTCAACGTTTGGGAGTCTCGAACGCTCACACCACCATTTATCCTGGAGTGATTTCACCCAAATTCGATGATTTGTCGACACATGTCTCTTTCAAATCAACGATCACGATGTACTTCAGGAGTTATCAAATCTCGTGACCCCACTTTCCTCTGAAGTGGCTATCTTTCAAAATGGAAGATCTGCTGACACCTGTCCTCAGCTGATGGACAACTTAGATGGACTCTAGATCTTCGGACTTCGGGAGTTTCTTGTTCAACACATCCCCTTTTCTCCCGGAGTGACTTTCCTCTGAAGTGCATGATCTGACGACATATGTCCCTTTGGATTGGATGACTTAGATCTTCTTCGGCTCTTCCAGCTTTGGGAGTGTCAACCTCTCCACACTCGCTTTCTCCCGGAGTTCTTACACCCGAAGTCGATGATCCAATGATGTGTGTCTCCCACAGATCGATGACTGTAAATCACTTCGGCCCTTCACCCTTCGAGAATTTCAACCTCTCCCCACTCGCTTTCTCCCGGAGTGCTTACACCTAAAGTCGACGGATTTCTGCCATGTGTCCCTATCCTCATATCAACGACATAGACAGACTCCGTTACTCTGTGGATTTCCAAAAGAGCTCACGACTATCTGCCTAACAACTTTTCTAGGTATGACGATCATGACCTAGCCAAGACGGATTTATTTTCCGATTGAAGGTTCACAGTGATTGTGGGGCCCCAACGTGCTATCAGAGAGATCAATCTCTGCAATCAGAAAATTACTCGTCCAACTGGGTCAAATCATGGTTGTTGATCCTCCAACCGACCAGATCAACGACGTTGGTGAATTGCGGGCCGCGAACTTGCACATCCGCTAATTTTGCCTCCGCGCTTTGCAATGATTCCCCACCATCGATCTACATTCACAGATCGACAGTTCACAGTGATTGCAGGGTCGAATCTCCGTGATTTGGGAAGTGCTTGCCCGAATCTATCTAATCCTGTTCGTTGATCTTCTATTCCCAATGAGATCAACGACATTGCTTGATTGTGGGCCATGAACTATCATGTCCGCTAATTTCACCTTCGCGATCCCTAATGATTCCCAACCATTGATTTAATCGAGCGACTGGTGTTTGACTCACTAACCTAGTGGGTCTTTTAGTCAATCTGATGACTGGGATAGCTTCTCCTCCCAATGAACGACTCGCATCCATCTCCGCTATCAGGTTCTTAGGTCATCTACGACTCTCGTTACTCCAGTAGTTTGAGTAACTTTGACTATCGTGAAATTTGACACCTTAGAGCTTCAAACTCCCGTAGTTATGAAGCGTTCATGAGATAACTCCTTTTAGCGTGGGGTTCCTAGACCCAGGTCACATGGACCTTCAGATGAATCTTGGGCTATGTACTCTACTCTTAGCCACATTTTTTTTTAAGGACTCGGGCGCGAGTTCAAAGTCTGTTAGACTACTGGTCTGAAGGAAATGCCTCCCTAACTCACAGAACTATAAGCTCTGAAATAGGGCAAGGTAAACTTGTGAGGTTACCAAAATGGTAGCAATTCCAAGAGGCTTGCTCCGACTCTGGAACTGTGATGTAATTCCCTGGGGAAAGCGCCTTCGAGGGATTAAACTGGAGACTATGGAAAATCAAGTAGAAGCATAAGTTCTCAAGGGAACGAACACATACTAATAACTTAATTATTTCAATACATAAACCATTTATAGACATATAAATACACACATGCATCCATTATTTCTAATTCAAAGAACAAGGCATGAAAACACTTATCAGAACCATAAGTCGTGATGTGACTGCTGAAAGGGGTGCTCGTTTCCACCCAACCATAGGCTCAGTCACTCCTAATGGATTTAACACTAGCCACTCCCGAGCTTAGACCAGGATGCTTTGAGATTCAATCTCTTTCTTCCAACTCAACAAAAGTTAGGGAGGAAGGTTACTCTCCTTCCCCCAATACAAAAATATATAGGGATGAAGGTTACTCTCCTTCTCTCGACACATAAATAGATAGGGACGAAGATTACTCTTCTTCTCCCGATACATAAATAGACAGGGATGAAGGTTACTATCCTTCTCTAGATACATAAATAGATAGGGACAAAGGTTGCTCTCCTTCTCCCGATATAGAAATAGATAGGGACGAAGGTTACTCTCTTTATCCCAACTCAGTCTCTATTTTTTGCGATCAGAACTCACTCCAATTTTTCTCAGTCCTTCCTTGGACCCAAGAGCTTAGGCTCTCGTCTCTACACTCTTCGTAGGTCTTCCTCTACCCACCACGGTTCCTTTCTTACCTTACTTAGCAATATTTCATGTGGCTCGAATCTCCAATCCGTGGTCAAGTCTGAAATCCTTACATATGGGTGTTCTGCCCCATCCCCTCATTAATTCTTGAGGAGGTCTTCCCACCTACTATCTTGATTGTAATTCATTTCTGGGTTAGAGGTTTGTTCTGATCTTGAGAAATTAAACCCAGTAAAGTACTGGTCTGGTGGAGGTTAAAGAAACTATTCCTGGTCCCCTTCACCATCTC
This sequence comes from Picea engelmannii, assembly GCA_009831015.1. Classification (NCBI taxonomy): domain Eukaryota; kingdom Viridiplantae; phylum Streptophyta; class Pinopsida; order Pinales; family Pinaceae; genus Picea; species Picea engelmannii. The sequence continues at coordinate 563,878 of ML778626.1, forward strand.
TTTCATAACATTCGTGGTCTCTCTTAGCACACCCCCTTTCCAACAGTCATGCAACACTTATCCATTTTCTAGTAAATAACAAAATTTACGTTCATTGACCTTTTTATGGAAAGTTCCATCAAACTAAACATTCACACATGTTGAGTTTGGCCATAGTCTCTTGGCCCATATAGTTATATTTACAAACTGGGGTAAACAAGGGTGTTACAAGAACACACAGATTGCCAAAGATAAATCATACACTTTTAAAACAAGTTGCTGAAATATATGATTCAATTTTGAATCCTGCTGCCTTCAATAAGACCCTGTTGTCATCAAGATGGTTAAGCCTTCTAGTAAACTCAAAATGAATGAAATATGAAAGTATCTCATTAGAATAGATCAAACCTTATGGCTGAAGTTCTCATTCTATTTTCTCCCATTGTCTCTTCATTTGATTGAACTTTTATTCCTTCTCAATAAGTTATGGTAGTTCAACTACCTTTTTTTTAGTTAAGTCTAATTAGCTTAACTAATTAGTTGAGACAAATAATAATAATAATAATAATAATAATAATAATATAGATATAATGGTCTAATTAAATAATAACTAAATAGGTGAGACCCCTTTTGACTCCCAATTATTTCTTTTAATTATCATTAAACATGAAATATAAAGCCCCAATCATTTGATTCAAATATCCTCCTTGTAACTCCTGTTCCCATATTTATGATCAAATATTTAAATGTCAACAAAATATAATATGACGATATCCAAAAAGTATTATATCCATGCTGTCCAAAAAAACTGCCTAAATATATTCTTGCTTTCCAAAACATTGTCAAAGTAAAAAACTGTCCTTAAAATATAAAATAACATTAACCATCATTAAAAACCATATTTACTATGAGAGGCATTTGGCCTCCTTTCAYTGTTGTCCTCTTTTGATATTTCTTTTGTAGCTTTAGGTTGATTGGAACCTTGAGGCTGGACGACACTGATAATGTGAGAACAATCATATTTAAGATGAAGGCGTGAAGACACAGATTTAGAGGAATCTTTGGATGATTTGGAGGAAATAGCTACTCCTTTTCCTTTATCTTGCTCAGGCTTGGGAACATCAATTTTTAGCCTCTTACTAGCATGAGAGGACTTCACATGTGAGATAACATGATCAATTTTTGGATTTTGATTTTTCGGCAGTGGAGGAGGGGGTAATGACAAAGACACGATAGGCCAACCATGGTGATGAACAACGGGCCGATGGAAACTCTCTTTCCAACCATCATTGGTAGGTGGTTTTGGTTGCATAGAAACATGAGGGGGAACACATATACCAGAAAAGTTTTGATGTGGCTGGAAGGGCGGCCTCTCAGGTCGGGGATGGAGCATCCCATGGCCAACTAGGTTAAAGAATCTAGCTTGAAAGAGTTGGTTTAATTCCTGTGGATCAACATCAAAATGTATTGAAAACCGAGGCCTTCTATAACCCCTCTACCAATTTCCTCTGCCTCTATTGCCTCTGCCATTACTGCCTCTGCTAAAGAAGCTCATCCTAAAGTAATATTCCAACATGTCATGAAAAAATCTTAACAATCCATGCATCGATACTCTACCTAAATAAAATCAAAAGGTTGGCTCTAATATTCACCATAGAAGCACATGCAATCCATCCATCAACATTTTAAACTCAAAAATCAATCGCCATTTGAACAGGGAGTGATAGGGATATTGGGAAGATGAGGGATTTATAATGTGTGAAAAATGGTAGCATGTATGTGAAAAAAACAACGAATATTTTTCAAGCAATGCAGGAGTAACATAGACTGTGTCCATATTCAAATTTTAAACACCAGTTATGAGCTTAGTCTTCTCTCTTTTGCTATTAATCCTTATCGTTTTCATAATTTAAATTTCATAACAATAGAACATGGAATGATTCAAATTTATTTGGGAAGGCGAGGGGAATATAACGATTGAAAAATTTATAATGAAAGGGAAAAACAATTACTCTTCTATTATATGTAATGATATCCAAAAAAAATGCCATCGCCATCAATAAAAGAATTTCCAAAACATTTCTCTGTTTCATAATTTAAATCCAATAAACAACTATTTTCATATCATCCAATATAAACCCCAGGTAAGTTCTAGGAGTTTCAACTGTACAAATTCCCACTTCCCTTTATTTTTATTAGTATAGCTTTAAGGAAAGATTGTTAACATAGACATTCAACCCATGAAAACCAAACTTCATCAAGTGTGCATGGGGGATGAGAACACAACATAAGCCAACAACGCTTCAATATACAACGCTGGTATCACAACCTTAAACAATTGCTGTGTAAACAGATTGGGTTTGAAACCCAATGCAAATGGTGTTCATTTATTTTAACACTTTTCAAAATCTACCAAAACCCCGTGGATAATCAACAAACAATCCCAGTTTTAATGCAGTTAACAAATCTTCCCATTGTCGGGTTAATTTCTTACAACATAAATCAAGACGAGAGTTCGAAACTCATAATGCCATACATAAATAGACGAACCGAGGTCTGGGTGAATGCAAAGATGAAACCTTTACGAAGGGTTTGTACCAAAACAACATTTAACCATCTCTTAACACAAATTTTCCACAGACCTCTTCCACAAACTTCTCATGGCGGCCACAAAGTAAATACGCACATGTATTCACAATAGATTGAAAGGTAATTTGGAGGAGCTACGAGTCTTCTAAACACTGTTTAAGAAAAACAACTGTTCTTTTACTTCGTAGAGGAAACAACACCCTTGAATTTTAACGACCAGAGATAAGTGAAAACCCAAAAAACTCACCATAAAGTTGTCAACATTCATAGCACATAAGCAATATTCATTCTGGACATAAAGAAATCACATGATCTGAATAGAAAGGAGTTCGAACACTATGATCAACTTAAAATACTTGAATGCCAATAGGGAGAAACTTCTTTAAATTCCATTATACAGTCGCTACCCACATGCATTCATTTAACTTGATAAACAGACACAGTCTGCAAGTAAACCTAAGAGCCAACCTCATGATTTTATTCTGTGCGGAGTTATATTTCGTAAATGGAGAGGTGAGAGCTATCATACCTGTATGCCGAATGCCAAAAAACCAATAAGCAAAACTATTCTTTCCAAGGCTGAGCAAAGAGGAGGCAACGCCATCTAAAGCAATCAACCAAATGCAAACCAAGCTAGGGTGGTGACCTCGAAGTAGGGTTGGAGCGACGTGCAATAATTGCACGTCGTATCCTAGATTAACTCCATCAACCATAGCCCATTATTGGTGCACCAACACCTCCAACGCATAATCCACCATAGTTACCAAACAACAATTCAATACAAACTTGGATATGCCACCTTCCACAAACCCCTAAGTTCAATGTGCGCGCTTAACACTTAGCACAAAGTATATCGTATGTCCCACATTCTTTGCTACGGAAGCATTGCCACCCTTCAAAATTAACCAATGTCCAGGATAATAACAAGAATTTATAAGTGCAATATGCCATAGCCATATATATCCCATGCTTGGAGTTTAAATCAACCATTCAAAATATATGTGTAGCAGAATAAACTAAGATGCTCATTGAAACAACACTTTGTCCTTTTAAATTAAATCACCAATAAACCTATCATTTGCCTATTTCGCTTGGAAAGCGGTTTCAAAATTTTAAAACTGTAGAGTCATTTTTACAAACTAGACATGAGCGCATAAAAGACGAGGCATCCTTCATCTCTATTATTCACATAATGGGGTCCCACCTATTTAGTATATTATTAAATATAAGTAGTAAGACATTGCAACCCATTTGCATGCGGGGTTTTGATGTTACACTTTTGGGCGTCAATAAAAAGCAATAGTATATGTGTAAAACTTATTTGCTTGGCAGTAAGAATAAATATTTTGCAACATATCAATTTATTATAGTTGACAAAAAAAAATCGATGCATATAAACACTCTGTAACTTGATGTATATTGATCACCAGACACAGATAATTAATTTAAAATAACAATAAGAAATGAAGACAACTGGTGGTGAGATGCTCATGTTTGGACTTAGTGGACTATTTACCATTAGTTCACAGCTTGGAAATAGAAACACCAATGGATGGATGATTAGCGTAATGCTTATACTACATATCGTAACCCCTATGGTGTGAAACCTCTCGGTTCGTTGGATTGGTCAGCTCTGTGAAGAGCTTAACATCTCCCTTGGAGAAACTGATTACGATGATGAACAAGATGAATTTCATATGTCTCCATTGAATGTAGCGTGGGTGTTTGGGAGGAATGATTGTTACCCTCCCCACCCAAGTTCAATTCCTTATGAGTGACATGTTGTACCCTTAAATAGGTCTATGAGATGCTTTTTTTGTTGAGCCCCCAATATTCTAAAAACACTTGACCTCCCTATCTTTTCTCCACCACAACCGAGCTCTCCTACATGTTGTAACAAATATATATCATAAGCATAATAATAAAGGCCAAGTTTCCATTATTAGACTTGCGTTGGTAATATACGCCRGGAATTCCCTGAATGACRCTACAGTGACAGTTTGGCGTTTTGCACTGAATTCAGGGCATCAAACATATCAAGGCATCRAACATATGGATTCAGGGCAATACTTTCAGTACTTGTGATTTCATCACTATTCATAATGTCAGTACTTGTGATTTCATCACTATTCAGTGCTTGTGATTTCACCACTATTCATAATGTTATAGACTCTAACAATCAGTACTTGTGATTTCATCACTATTCATAATGTTATAGACTCTAACAATCTGCCAAATATATACAATGGTAAACATGCCTTTAATGCTGGTATCTCTATGCTTTTGAGTGTTGTTGATTGATCATTGTTTACATGATAAGATTATTCACTATTTTGGATCACTGTTTTATGGTTATAACCGTGCAGAATACCATACTATGTTGACATGCTCTTAATGATGGTAGTTCATGATCTTGGATGATTCTTGGAAACTATATGAAGGGAAATTCATTAATAATCTATTCTGTTGTCCTCACTGTAAKTCCTACCAGCAGACTTAGCAACCTATTTATTTATTATCAAGGTATTAGTATGATTTTTAAATAGCAAAAGATGGAAAATACTGGCCATTTTGAGATACAGATGGTTCATTTTCGTTGCCTCAATAAGCCAAACTAAGACAATTTTGTTGGTTCATTTTGGTTGATGAGAGTTGGATGTATTTTGCTTAATAACTATGAATTACCTAAGCTCCATGGATGAGCCTTGCTTTGCCGTCATTGAGTTGCAATTTCCCATAAGGCGAAATACATGAACCATCACACCTTAAAGCTATGTGAAATCTTAGAAGTGAGGCATTCTAACAAATATAGTTGTTTCACATGATGGGATAGTTTGTTTTCTTTTATTTTGAAAATGTATCTTATTTTATTAATTAAGGAATGAAAGCACATTATAAAATCTATGCCACTATGCAAATTGCTCCATGAAATTCATCATGGTTTGATGATCTCTATCCTAGTTTAAATTTGGATTTACCCAAGAGATATTTTGTAGTTTTCAAAGATACTTAAGACTATTTGGCAAGGTAATCCTTTTGGTGCTATGTGTGCATTGTTTTAATTCTGGCACTGATTCCTTTCATTTATATATTCCTTCCTATGCTAAGGTTTTATCATTACTCACTTGTTTCCAACTCATTCATTGGGTCTAGGTTTCATTTTCAAATGGACATTGGTAGTATCCATCTCTTTACCCAACATTTTTATAATAGTGGATGGAATGATAAGGTTGATCTTTATGCCTACTTGTTTTGTGAATAAATGAGTTGGGTTGTTCACTTCATACTAAATCTAAGGAGTTTTCTCATTTGACACATTATTGTTTGCTTCTATTTGAATTGGCTATGTGTTGTTGTTAACATTGGCTATTTAAGAATTTGTAATTGGATACAAAAATCAAGCGGGTGAAATTCTTGTTAATGAAACAAGGTTTGGTGAAGTTGCTAATGTAACACAATGGATATTTAATTTGTGTGTATTGTGATTTGAGATTACAGGGTTATAAGTTTTTTTTTTTCGTTTTCTCAAGGGGTTGTTGGGTAGATTCAAGTGATTGTGAGTTGTAGTAATTAACGGTTACTTGATTGTCTTGCTCCGAGGACCTCGCATATTGAAGAGAGGAATAAAATATCTTGAATAAATGATTTTGTTGTAAGATTTATGTTGAGATTTGGTAGCTTGGAGGTACTTCTGCATTGGCAGCGCTCAACATGCGGAAGTGACCAAGCAAATTATCTCCTAGTGACTTTATAAGTATAAAGCGATTTTATAAAGTTGAATCTTTTAATTTCAAAATGTAAAAGTGACTTTATGATGTTATGGGTCACTTTATTAACTTAAGTGACCTCAACGAATGATTAAATCGTGATCGTTGATCTCAAGGGTAAGTGAAGAGTCACTTGAGGGAGATCAAGGGTTAGAGGAGTTACATTCAAAATTGATAAAAGACAGCTCATTAGGAGATGAGGGCGCACTTGTTGATGAGAGCTTGAGGGTGATTGAAGGGGCACACATCCTAAGGAGGTTTCTTATCTCAGAGGGAAAGGGTTTCAACATTCAGGAGGAGGCATAAATCCCTATGAGGATAGGCACGCATTCCTAAACTGCATCAGATTCAGTGGAGGCCGTACACCATCTTTTGTTTGCTTTGCATCTCCAGCCAACTCAAAAAATTCTATTGTGTATTGGCACGATTTTCTAGGACTTTTTTTGCTGATAATAAATCTGTACAACAAGGTACGGATCTGTACCTTTTTCTTGGCACGAAAATCGAGGCATATTTATGATATTGGTGGCTGTATAGTCCGTACAAATTGTACAGGAAATAAGTTTTTGATTTCAGACTGCGTTACTATGGATTTATATGTTGTTTTTGTTTAGTGAGAGTGAAAGTACAGATGATAAATGCTGATTTAAAGCTGCTGTTGTAACTCATAAATTTTCCTAAAGCTGAATAAGAAACTTCCTCCTCAATTTGTCACATTTTCTATGTTATTCTTCTTGGGGGTTTACCCATAATTTTTCATGGTGCGTTATGGATATTTTGTCCACTGTTAGAATGTATTTCCGCTGCAGATTTAGTTTCATAACTATATTAATTAGTGTTTCTGCTCATTAAGTGCAACTAGTAAAGGTTTTTAATGCTTGTTGTTATGACTTAATTGGAGGCTGAAATCTGGGTATAATATGGTGAATTTCTAAACTAATTTCAACATGGTATCAGAGTAGGTGCTCTAAAGTTCGGTGGGCAGAATTTTGGCACTTGGGACAACAAGTGATTTGCTGGTACATTTGCTTGAAGAAGACATAAAAAGGTTCTTTGTCAGGAGGACAAAGATGACTTCCAGCATCAGGTTTGAAGATAGATTGGAGGGGGTCTCCAACTACATGCCGTGGAAGGTTAGAATCAACAGTGTTCTCAAGGAGAACAAATTGTGGTCATTTACGAACACCGTTGTACCTGTACCAACAGATCCCACAACTCTTGATGTTCATGAGGTGAATGAAGCTAAGACTCAGAGAATAATCTTGGATGGGGTCAAAGACCACCTTATTCCACACTTGGCTGAGAAGAAGACAACCAATGGAATGTGGGTTGCACTGGAAGGCTTGTATGAAGCTAAGAACGAGAACCAAAAAATGGCTCTCTGGGATAAGCTACATGGAGCCAGGATGGTCAAAGGAGAGAGTGTGGCCACCTACCTCACTCAGGTTGCACAAGTGAAGGACGAGTTGGCAGCTATTGGAGAAGTCATTCCCGACTCAGAGTTGGTGCAGATAGCCCTCAAAGGCTTCACCAAGGAGTGGGAGGTTTTCGTCAAGTGTGTGGTGGGGAGAGAGAAGATCCTTGATTGGAGCAGATTGTGGGATGGTTTTATGTAGGAGGAGATCCAGGAGGGGTCTCAGGAAAAGGTATTGGATGGTGCAGACGACAAGAACATTTCTCTTTTGGCAAAGGGAAATGAGAAGAAGAAGGACATGAGCAAGGTGAAATGCTTTGCATGTCATAAGACTGGCCACTATGCTAGTCAATGTCCGAACAAGAAGAAGAAAAAACTGGAACCAGAGGTGTCATCATCAACTCAGGTTGCAGATTTTGCTGAGAAATTTGAGAAGGAGTTCTCTCTCATGGCTGGTCCCGTGGGTAGTGGTTGCCTAGCGTTCGAGGACATTGAGTCGTGGTTTGTGGATAGTGGTGCCTCTCGGCACATGACCGGGTTGAGGTCAGTGTTCCTCAATCTTACAGAGATAGACTCAGACTGTAGTGTGAAATGTGGAGCCAACCCACAACTTGTAGTAAAGGGGGTTGGAAGGGTGAGATTCCAATTACAGTCAAGAGGTCTTTTGGAGGTTGGAGAGGTGTCATATATTCCAGAGTTGACGGTTAATTTGCTCTCAGTGTCATCTTTGGATGAGAGTGGATTTGGAGTTGTTTTCCACGGTGGATGTGTTTTTTTATATCCCATGGGAGTAACTACTGACACAACTATGATGCTTGGTGTCAAGTATGAGGGATTGTACAGGTTGTTGGGTAGACCTGTGTTGGGGTCCAGTGGATTTTTGGACTCAGATTATGTGTCAGAGAGTTGGCAGGTAGCATGGGAGAGAGAGTTGATACATGGCACTCAGTCTTCTTCTGGGACTCTCAAAGGACTCAACAGGCATGAGTCGACACAAATGGATTCTCAGGAGAGTGTGCAGTCTCCCAGGAGAATGTCTTCAGTTTATGATACAACGAAGGTAGCAACAGAGGCTTCTAGTACAATGGGAGTAGTGGCTTCATGTTCAGAGGGAGCAGAGACTTCTAGTACAGAGGGAGAAACTATGGAAGCTGATGAGATGAAGACAGATTCTGGTGGTGATACAAGAAGTACCTCTCTCGCTAAGAGGGAGTGTTGAGATTTGGTAGCTTGGAGGTACTTCTGCATTGGCAACACTCAGCATGCAGAAGTGACCAAAAAAATTATCTCCTAGTGACTTTATAATTATAAAGTGGCTTTATAAAGTTGAGTCTTTTAATTTCGATGTGTAAAAGTGACTTTATGATGTTATGGGTCACTTTATTAACTTAAGTGACCTCAACGAATGATTAAATCATGATCGTTGATCTCAAGGGTAAGTGAAGAGTCACTTGAGGGAGATCAAGGGTTAGAGGAGTTACAATTCAAAATTGATAAAAGGCATCTCATTAGGAGATGAGGGTGCACTTGTTGAGGAGAGATTGAGGGAGATTGAAGGGGAACACTTCCCAAGGAGGTTTCTTAGCTTGGAGGGAAAGGGTTTCAGCAACTAGGAGGAGGCACAAATCCCTAGGAGGATTGACATGCATTCCTAGATTGCATCAGCTTCAGTGGAGGCCGTATAACATCTTTTGTTTGCTTTGCAGCTCTAGCCAACTCAGAAAATTCTGCTGTGTATTGGCACAATTTTCTAGGAGTTTCTCTGCTGATAATAAATCTGTATAGCAAGGTACGGATCTGTACCTTTTTTTGGGCACAAAAACCGAGGCATATTTTTGATATTGGTGGCTGTACAGTCCGTACAAATTGTATAGGAAATCAGTTTTTGATTTCAGACTGTGTTACTATGGATTTATATGTTGTTTTTGTTCAGTGAGAGTGAAAGTACAGATGATAAATGTTGATTTAAAGCTGCTGTTGTAACTCAAAATATTTCCTAAAGCTGAATAAGAAAGTTTCTCCTCAATTTGTCACATTTTCTGTGTTATTCTTCTTGGGGTTTTACCTAGAATTTTTCATGGTGCTTTATGGATATTTTGTCCACTGTTAGAATGTACTTCCATTGCTGATTTAGTTTCAGAACTATATTAATTAGTCTTTATGCTCATTAAGTGCAGCTAGTAAAGGTTTTTAATGCTTGTTGTTATGACTTAATTGGAGGCTGAAATCTGGGTATAATATGGTGAATTTCTGTACTAATTTCAACAATTTAGTATTGTCTACTATTATGATGCATATTCATAATGAGCAAGAAGTCCATAGACAACTAGTATTTTTGTTTGAATGGTTTTCACAGTGCCACTTAAGCTACCAAATCTTAGATCAATCTTTGAGTGAGATAATTGTGACCATGATTAACGCAAGTATCTTCTTGCACAATGTTGTAAGTTGAGAAGATAGAAAGTGGAATCTAGATGGTCTGGAAGTAGTTGAAAGATGGATATTTCCTAAGTTAATGTGGAATGTTATTGTAGATATGATCTAAAACTTTTAATGTTAGCATAGTGTGCTTATATGCTTGAATCCAATTATATCTTGTATTTATAGGAATGCTACACCATCTTCATTTTGTCTACGGAATTACATATGGAATTCATTAATATAATGTGCACTCATAAATTTGGAAGAGAGTGAATTATGGTATTTGGTTAAGGATATTAGATAGTTCCCCAATATATAATATTTTGCATGGAAGGACATTTGGAATAACTTATTTGATAGTACCGTGATTGTTTCATGTTTCCATTATAGAAGTTGGCAAACTCATCCTAGGTGGGGAATGTGAATAAGCCTTCCTTCATTTACAACTTGGGTTCCCTACCATCTAGAATGCGTGTTACTTCCTACAATATTTGAAGTGGTAGTCTTTGTTTGCAGTGGATGTCTACAACTCGGAGGGAAACCACTATTACGAGCCAATCCATAGGGACATACATTCATGGAAGATAAGTATAGTTGTGTTTGTAACTTTTGCTCTATATGCTTACTATGCTTCATGACAGAGTTTTGGGTAGGTGATGCAGTAGAGATTTCTTATGAATTATTGAGTGAGCGACATGTACACTTAAGACCTTTTCCATAATTGAACCATTCTAACAATTAGAATTACCATTGTGACCTACTAGTCTTATTGTGCATGTAAAGGGTGAGCTAGGAAAGCCCTATAGTTGTCTGTGAATCCCTTGAATTCTAGGTGAATTCTATTGGGATTCAATGCACAATTTAGCTTCTGTATGTAATGGGAAAAAAATAGAGGTTGGATTTCAATTGCATGGTGAAACTTGCCATGAACAACCCTTGCATGATTGAGGACTTTAGGCACCTAAACTAATTAAATTCTCACGTGCTCAAGGAAATATGAAATGGATTAAATAGGGAGACTATATAGATTCCATGATATGCCAACCTTGTTGTTGAAAGAAGAGGAAATGAATGTCGAAAAACAATTGGTATCCTTATGGAAACTAGTACTCATGGTATTAATGATCCAACCCAAGTTGACAAACTTAACCAGAAAGATCCATATAGTAGATGGATATTTTGATGAAATTTCTTAGATATAAAGTTGGTATTCAATGTTATTTATGTAAGCTAGTGAAATTGATTTTGTGG
>ML778626.1:584311-605394 GCA_009831015.1 Picea engelmannii
ATTGCAGAATCAATGAAAGGAACACATACGCAAGAAACATGAATGGTGTAAATAGAAGATATGGAAATAATCATGGATTTTTCAACATAAGTTATAATTCATTTTCCCCATTGATGGACACAAATATTGCATGCTACAAATGTTATTATCTTTGTCACAAAGCACGAGATTGAAGATATATGAATGAAGATGTCCCCATGCCAACCACAGTATGGAGAAGGAAAGAGATTCCAAACAATGAAGATTGTTGAATAGCATTGACCGCTGAAGAATGTAAAGAAGAAGATGAATGGTACATAGACAGTGGATGTTCTTCACACATGTCCAGGGATCAATACAAATTCATCAGCTGGAAGAGAAAGGGTGGCAATGTTGCATTTGGAGATGATTCATCTGCCAAAATACTTGGAGAAGGTGTAGTAGAGTTTGGAAGCAAAAATGTAAAAACAAAGAATGTCCTATTGGTTGAAGACTTGAAGCATAATCTATTCAGTGTTAGTAAAATGTGTGATCAAGGATACACTCTTACGTTTGACTCCCGAAAATGTAAAATCGGAGAAAATAACTCAGGAAGATTGGTTGCAACTGCAACAAGAAGACCAAGTAACATATATGTCATAAAACCATGAAAAATATCCAAGGAATAAATAGACCATAAAAATGAAGTGTTATTAAGTGCTATATGTTCAAGGGGAGCAACCCCAAAGAAGAGAGTTACCTTTTGCCATTAAAGTCAGGGGGAGAAGCCCCAAACTTTGCCATTGATGTCAAAGGGGGAGAGAAATTGGGATCATGATGATAGGGGGAGCATGAGTGTTGCCATCAATGACAAAGGGGGAGATTGTTGGAAGATTGGTTGTTGTCATTTATGTCAACCCTAGTCATGGGTTTTGGACCGCAAGATTGATGAAGGTATTTGGACATGAAGGAAAATGCACATGTAGATACAAGACCCATGGATGGATAATATACATCATGTTGTTTCCGACGATATGTGGCACGTCACGTGGATCCTCATGGTTGAGGAGAAATAAATTTTTGAAGATGACAAAGTGAATTGAAGAAGGAAGTACATGGAGGCCCTGAAGATAATTAAAGAAAAGAATTAAAAAATAAGAAATTGTCAGGTCGGCCCTAAAGTTAAAAGGAAGTAACATAAATGGTATAAATAACTATCATTATACATTCATTTGATACACAAGTCGAATTTCAGAGGAAATCAGAAGTAAAGAAGGCCGGATTTCAAGGGAGGATGAAGTCTTTTGGCGATGTGTTCTAAGGTATGTTATTTTCAGGTCATCTTACCATTTTTGCTATAATTTTTCTTCTAGAACTATTCAAATGGTGAAATTGATATGGTATTGAGAAGACATATCAAGGTACTTGTGGTAAAAAGTTGAGCTCTTGATTCGCTATAATTATGGAGATACACTCTGTGGAAGATAGGGTTTGTGACTAGTCCTGAAGCTAGGCAATAAACAGGTGTTCCAGGTAAAACAATCATAACTTATTCATTGATAATCAAAATGATGTGGGATGAATTTAATTGGAAATAGTACGGATTGTAGTTTCTTGTGTGTGAGTTTTAGAATCATATGTTAAATATTGAGCGTGGGGCATTCTGTACAAGTTCGGTCTCCTTAATAAATAATTGAGCAAGGTCTACCATTCTCTCTGTAACTTCTTTTTGGGGAGGATTCAAGGAGTGAAAATTGGAGGATTTTCAGAGAATACATTGAGTAATATTATCTAAAGGATCAAAGTACTCCAAGAATTGAAGAATTGCAGAAATTGAAGAAGTCTCAGGAAGCATTATCAGGTTCTATGTGATGATTGGTTGTTGATGATGATTTAATGTAAAGTTTTATTATCTCTCATATATTCTTGGGTGGAAGGAAGGGGCAAAGATGGATAGTTCAAATCTCTCTTGATATTGGAGGATTGTATCTTCCTCTTGGAGGTTTATCCCTCCCTTTACATTTGGAAGCTGTAGCTACCTTTGGAAGGCATTACTTCCCTTGAACATTAACTATTGATTATTTCTCATATATTGTGCATGGTGTATTGTGGTGTATTGGTGTAACTCTTATACTATTGTTCATTTCTCATTGGATATAATTGAATGGTTTAAGTATAAGTTGAAAATGGTTTTAAATTGTACTTGATACTGATTCACCCCCCTCTCAGTATCAACAATCAACCCTTCACAAATTTATGTGTTTACGTTTGTCGGTTGTGGGTTGGGTTTTTGTGTGCCTTCCTTTGGTTGTGTCGGATTTTGGTTGTGTCTAGGTTCCATCTTAATTATTGTGTTGCAATTTAATAATGCAGTTTATATAAATTAAGTTGATTTTTTTAATTAACTTGAAAAATTACAAAATACAAGAAATTAAATAATTTAGGAAATGAAAAAAACAAGAAATTAAATGGGAATAAATACCTGACTTCCCTCTGAGATGACGTTAGGATCCTTTGGACACATTTTCAACAAATTCCCTCCCTTCAATTTGCTCAATCCTTTGTAAAATGTGCAACACAATGGTTGAATGGGCCAAAAAAATGGTCGCGGGACCATTTAATCGGGCCCAACATGAGCGTTTTTGCATTCCTGCCAATGAGTTTATGTAGCATCATGGGTGGTGGTTGAGGGTTTGTTGAATCTGTCACATTAGGAACACGTGCACATTCGTGCTCACCCCATTGCCATCTTTTTATCCATCAACATCGTGAACATTACCTATATATATAAACTAGACCAAATAACCTCAGGTTCATACTCTATAAAAAAAAAATATTAACAACATATTGCATTGCACCAAATGTAATGATGACTTCTTGGAATGTCATTGCATATATAAACTTAAAATTAATTGCAAGACCACATTGAAAAACCAAGTCTCATAACTATTTTTTAAGATGTTGCATTTCAACTCATGGGGTTCAAAAGACATGCATCCTCGTAATATTATGTCATCATATAAATGATCAAAATCCTTTTCACTTTACCAATAAAATGTATAGAAACTTTTAATGATGCAAAACCATTGGAGGTGGTCATCATCATGTCACATGAACTTACATTTGAATACGGGAGCAAACTTTTTCTCAATGAAATCACAAAATTTAGCTGACTAGAAAAAAATGTAAACTTTGTTATTTCAGCTATTGTTGCCCACCTTAAGGCATAAGATTAGCCAAAAAAAAACAAATAAAAAATTCAWTTTTTGTAGATTTATTTTATTTTATTTTTCTTTAGATTTTAAGATGATTTTGATAAAAATTACATGAAGAAATTTTGCTCAAAAACAAGAGAAAAAATAAAGAATTTCAAAAAAATAATAATTTCATGCTTTAAAAAATGTTATATTTACAAAATTATCATAGAAAATTGTGGGAAAAAAATGTAAAAAACAAGATTCTAAAATTTCAAATATTCGTATAATTTACTCACAATAGAATGAAGATAGAAACTTCAATTATTTTAGTAAAATAAAAATGTGTTGAATTAATCCAACTTTTCCATAATAAATAGAGAGATGACTAGTCTTTGAGAGAGGGCTAGGGTTTTCAGGATGGACAAGAAAGAGTTTGGCTAAACAAATTTGCTTGAAAGATGCTCCATATGGGCCTGTCCACCTATCTCCTCACATACATTCGAATGGGAAGTGGGTCCTAACAAAATTTCTACCTTGGGGTCCCTTCCATTGACTACAAAAATAATGGACACATTAGACTTGCTGGTTAAAAATATCGGGGTGAAGGTTAAGATAAGTTTGGATGAGGGCCGTTACTCCATTAATACTGACAAGTTTGTAGGGATAGAACCTAACCAGGTGATCCACAATGGATCAACGACTAAGGATTTCTTTGATGGACTCTGTGGACAGATCTCGGTTCTAAAGACTTGTCTCTCATATGATCCACCTATATTTCATAGTAATGAGTGCTTACATGTCTCGGGCTCATAGATGGAGTGGTTGGGTAACATATTTGTTATCCTCCCCACTTAGGTTTAATTCCCACAAAGTGGACATGTTGGCCCGTTGTGATAAGGATTCAGGATGTCTCGGCCCTTGCTAAGTCATAAGTTCCCTGCTAGGCACTGACTAACGGGCTGTTGGCGCTATCCTAGGGGTTATAGTGGAAGCTAGCCAGATTTGAACCTAGGCATTGCCTAAGTAATTTTGGTGAATTACCAATTCCTCCAGATATTAAATAAAAAAAGGTAATGAGTGATCGCAGACCATAAATTTGGTGCTCAAAAACCTTTTTGTAAGGCTTGGGGCATCCATCCTAGGTATGCACACGTCCACAATAGTATGAAACAAAGGAAATCAGACAGGCAAGCTGCTTGGTGCAAATGAAGAGACAAAGTATTTATATATGGGGAGAGTTGGGGTTCCTTGGGTGTGTGACATGCCAAGCGACGACTCTACCTGTGATTCCTTACGACATAAGTAAGATGACAGACTGTTTGACGAAGGGTTGAGGGAAAGACTTAGTCACTCCACCAAATGAACGAATCAACTAAGGCATTGTGGGCACACTTAGGCGAGTCAACTCGACTCATTTAAGGGGTGTGTGCACCCAAGACAATAGGTCAATTGGACAGATGGGGGCGCTGACTAGAAGTTTGGTGGGTCAGACCAATGACATAATGATGCATTCAGTGGGTCGACTGGGAAAGCCTCCCGAACGTGCCCACATGAAGGGCCAACCCAAAATGTCAAAGGGGGCAACTCGTGGGTCGCGTCGATTCACCTATACAAATAGTTTGGGGAGCCAATGCCTATAAAGGCACAAGGGTGCACAACTTGGGAAATTTGCTTATGTCACAAATCCCTTGAACAAATGGATCCCAAGAGGAGGGAAATCCATTGAGTGTAGTAGTCACCAGTTCAACGTCTTCTACTGGATATCCAATGGCTGCTAACTGGTTCTTGATCTACAAGATCCTCATAAAATAGTTGGCGACTGTTTTTGACTTGTTCATTGTCATGTTTCTGAGTTGATGCCTTAGAGTAAGCTTCCAGTTGGTATTCTTACTCTCATAAAGTCTGGTTAGGGAATCAAACATTTCCTTCGGTGTCTTCAATTCTTATACATTAGGTATCATATGATCCTTTATTGAGTCTATAAGGATCCTCTTGGCCTTGACCTCATTCTTCCCGAACTTTGCTTTGCCGTCTTCTTCTTTTGGTTCTAGAAGCATCTGCTTGATATGATCCAATAACTCATTCTCTTCTAGTATGAGGAGAAATTTTTGCTTCCAGGATCTGAAGTTATTTGCTCCATCCAATCTATCTTCAACTCTCATGCTAGTTGACATTTTCGCTGGTAGAAACCCTATCTCTAAAAAACTTCAATTTTTTAAACTTTACCAAACTGCAAATGGAGGGTTGTAGGGGGTGCGCTAGGGTAGGGCACACTTCTCTGTGTAAATACAAGTGCCAATATCTTTGGAACTAATGCTCAATGAGCTTGACAAAGATATTACAGTGCAACAACAAGGTGTTGCTGCAAATGATCTTCCTTCCAGTGGTCAAATTGTTCTGAAGGTAACCAGCTCTGAAACAATGTTAGATTTTGTTTATTTATAGAGCATTAGAGTTACCAGTGTTCTTTTACTTCTTTAACATTAACTTATATATCATGTACTGAGCAATAACAACATAAACAAGAGACAAAAGAACACAAGATATTTATCCTAGGAAAACCCCAAATGGGGGAAAAACCCAACAACCTTTCTTAGATAGATTCCATTCACAAAGCAAGTCCAATCATGAACCAACAGATAAACCCTAGCACAAAGGATAGATCAAGGTACAACCATAAATACCACCCCAGTTGCAACAACAACACAATACCAAGGTAGCACATCTTTTCCAAGAGTAGCACATAAGAGAGAAATACTAGAAAGACTAAACAAGAAGAATCTCTTCCACTGCAGCTACTGTGTCACCTTCCTTAGACTTGCGCCTTGCTTCTTTGTAGATGAGAGAGCGTGTCCAAATAAGCTAGGGTGCCTCCTATTTATAGTCTTCCTGTCCTCTTTACTAGGTCGACTTCTCTTCTGGGGTATTTCCACACATGTTCAATGGTTCTCTTACTTTTGAAATCTTTTTCTCATCTAATAAAGGTCATCTAGGAGGGAACGTACCTCCCACAACTACCAAAACATCAACAAACACTAACTGCAAATCACTGAATCTCTCCACCCAAGTGCGCTCTCCTTCAAGAAATTCATCTAGCTATGATAATAAATAATTATGAAGACTTAAAAACCCCAAGAGTACCAAGAAAAGTCACTCCAATGATGGAAAATGTACCCAAGTGAAGATATCTTCTAGATCCTTCCACTAGAGGCCAGATTGAGCTACCCAAGGTTGAACAGTGCACCCTTCTTGTAGAAAACCCTCCAAGGGTGTGCCCTTCTTCGCAACTGATAACTGAGAATGATATGATATGAATAGAATGGTGAGGGTGGAATATTTCACCACCTTGCCCAAGCTTGGACCAAGAAAGGAGGGATCTTTCACCTCCGTGCTAATCTCTAGGGTTTGTCTAGTCAAAACCCTCAAAACCCTCAAGATACCTAAGCTCAATTTGCAAATAGAAAATATCAAGAACAAGGAGTGAGGCACCCTCATATTTTTATACTCCAGGATTTCGATTCTCACTTAAATTATTAATTGTCTTTCTAAAGTATATTTATTTACTTATCTCACAATATCCAATTAGCTTTATTTCCTTATTATCCAATGTCACTTTAATAATTTGACTTTAGCACCTTAATGACATAATTTGGCCACCTTAGTCCCGTTTTTAGTGAGACTATAACATAGTGGGAATAACTAGGCTGCTAAGTCCTCCATATATTTGGTCATATGAAAGGGGATCTTACAAATTTCTGCGCACTTACTCAAGTGCACGTAACATTGTGAAATGTGTGCACTTACCCAGGTGTGCGCAACACTCTGAAATGTGTGCACCCTTTCTTTGATAAAATTCTCTACGCACTACTCAAGTGAGAAGAACCAACATATGGTGCCAATGGCTCACCAACCTATATGCACATTTACATTTACAATTGGTACCAATGACTCACCAACCTATATGTACAATTACAAAGGTTTCAAATTAGGGACATTATAACTGCATCCACACTGACAAAAGGTCATATGTCCCCTTCACTCTCACTCTCTCTCTATGCCCCTCTTTCTTTCTTCCCCCTTTTCTACCCCCCCCCTCTCTCTCTCTCCCCTTCCCTCCTACTATCTCTCTTGCTTCCTCTACTCCTCTGTCATGCCCCTTACTATTATTAAATATATAAATAATAATAATATTATCGAGAATATAATAATTCTCCTAAACGGTCACAATAAATACTTATTGGAATAAATAACAATAATGAAATATATAATAATTATCTTAAAGTGGGTCATAATAAGTATTTATTATGGATATTAGGGTAATTAAAGAAAATGGTAAAATAAGTAACTGTAATTAATGGAGAAACCGTAAAGTATAATAAATAATTTAAATGGACCCTAGAGATTGGGTTATTTTAACACGAATAAACCCTATATAAAGAGGGAAAGGGACATCTATCTTTGGCTTAAGCTATATGAGTAAAGGGCATATATCTTTACCTTAAGCTATAGGGGGGAAAGGATAAGGAATTAATGGCAGAGTAATAGACTAAGGGCTAGGGGGGTGATCAACTACTAAAAATTTGAGTAGCAAGGTCTATTGTTGGGTGGAGATTCATCCCCCACTTTGTGTTGTAGTTTCCAGATCAATTATTAGGGTATAGATGTGTTCATAAACTCAACCGATTGGTTGTAGGTAAGTTTGGATTCTTCAACACATGTACATTCTTCACCTCTTATGTGAATGGATAAAACTTCATTAGGGTATGATTTATTACACATCAATGGTTATTTAATTGGGTATTTTATAAATTTATCTTTGTATATTTTTTGGGACATTAGATATGGTATCAGAGTGCAGGTTTCAACCCTAAAGGCCTATGGGTCTACCCAATTAATTTAGATAAATTTTGGATATGAAAATATACATCTAGAATAACATTGTAGGAAAAAAAGGATCTAGAATAAAATTGAAAATCTGCTTGAGAGAATCCATTCCATAATCCATGAAGATCTAGGGATCTGGATCTTATGCCTTCACTTAGATCTAATATGCCATAATGCTCAATAAAATTATGTCTTTTCACCTAGAAGTGTAATTTGTTTGATGAGATCTAGTTGTTTATTTCTTCTAATAATTAGATCTAGTGATCTAATTGTTCAAATATGACCTCTTGAGCCCCTATGGGATATGGAAAGACTAAGTGTTTTTGGTTAGGTAGATCTCATGGCATGATTAATTTTTTTGTTTTTTGGGTTAAATCTTACGATCTTATGATCTCTTATTTCATTTTTGTAGAGATTTACTCCTAAACCCTAAAGGATAAAACACAATCCTAGGGTTTGAAAGCCTGAAATATGAATGAGTTTTGGTTTACATATTTGGTTAATGTCCTTCCTATTGATACTCAGTGGCATGATTTAACAGGTTTATTGAGCCAAGATTTCCTTATTTCAGCTATTAAATGACTTTTTATTGTAGGTTGTCTCCTCTAACTATTTAAACTTAAGTCCACTTGCAATTTTGGTACAGATCTAAAAGGTTTAATTAATATCTTTGCATATATATGACACCATGATTATAAAAAAAACCTATCAAACATTTTATTTATTCTCGATCTTAGGAATTCTTTTTTAAATCTTAAATTATTTGATACACTTGCAAATATGAATAA
The DNA here is from genome assembly GCA_009831015.1 of Picea engelmannii. Classification (NCBI taxonomy): domain Eukaryota; kingdom Viridiplantae; phylum Streptophyta; class Pinopsida; order Pinales; family Pinaceae; genus Picea; species Picea engelmannii. The sequence continues at coordinate 593,139 of ML778626.1, forward strand.
TAGATCTGGTTTAGATCTAGTCTATCACAACCCATATCTATAGATCAATATATTTGATGAAGGAGGGTTGGCGTTGAAGAGTTCCATAAATCGTTGCTCATATTCTTACCATGTTGTGTGGAATAGAAAAACATCACCAAGATAAATTTCCACACTGGACCCATACGCATCTAATAATGTTTAGAATGAGATCCTTTTTTTTATAACGGGCTCCATGAACTTGAGCTAATGGAGTAGATATATGTTAATCTGTTATTAACAACGATTCCCCGTAAATCTATAATGAGTGTCGAAGAGCCGCATGGGGACAATTTGGTTGAATAGGTCCTTTTCATAATGTTTTTTTGGATCTAACCTTCCATTTTTTTTTGGTACTCTAAGAGTTTGAGAAGTGACATGTGGACGAGTTGTGTAAGGAAGATCCCGATGTGAGATCAACAAAATGTTGAATTAGTCATTGTGGAGGTATTCCATGGGTATCTTCAAAAAAATATTTTGAAAAGAGTGTAAAAGGGATTGCCCTTGTGCTTCTATGCAAATAGTATAATTTTCCATCATTTTGTTAGTTATTAGGGGTTTATTGGTGTTGTGTTATAGGGTTGGGAGTGATTCGAGTTTTGGTTGTTGGTTGGTACTCTCCAACTAGGATTCCAATGCTCGGTTGAAAGCTATGGACATGGAATCACTCTTGGACATACCTACTTCTCAATGAATCTTTGGAAGTGAATTGGAATTGAATTTAATTATAAGGACTTACTCACCTTCAAAAATTTAGAGTTTGGAGATCAATGAAGTGTTGTAATGTCTGTCCATAGACGTTGTGAAGCTACAACCATCTTGCCATTAAGTTTGCATGTAGTCTCATGGGTAGAATCATTACTCGAGAGCATCTTGTTCGACTTGTCTATCAATATGTAGTGCTTGCTTCAAGAATTGGTCCTTTTGGTGGTGGTTTTGCCACCATTCTTGTGCAAATCCTTGCACAATTATTTGTTTTCTTTTGCTTCTCTATAAACAATAAATTATAAGTTTCAGGCCATAATTTGGGTTATGCATGCTCAAAGTGACCACAATTTCGGGCCATAATTCAGGTTGTTTCTACATCAATCTAGATGCGACAACCTCTCTCTCTCTCTTTAATTATTAGCAACCCAACACAATGTTGTAAATAATAGGATCTATGGAACACGTAATTAATTCATATCTTTGCTCAAACTGTGAAAGACTGTGAGGGTGAGGGTGAGATGTTCCTAGCTGAGAATAGCATAAGACAATTCATTCAGTACAAATCCATAGTGGTAGGTTGGACTCAATCCCATCCCTCATGAATATCTAGATATAGAATATTTAATGTAGCGAGTGTTGAGGAAAAGGTATGGGGAACCTTACTCAAGCATTTTCAGATCTTACCTGGCCAAGGCAAGATAGTTGGGAATGTCACCCAGAGTTTATAGCCTTAAAAAAAAAAAAAAAACAATCACTTAATCCGTAGGTATTAATTATAAGGAACCAAGGCTGATTTTTATATTTATATGTAACTGTGGGAAAAAGAAACAAGCTTAAACAAAAATTACATGAGTGTGTACAAAAAATACACAAATGTGTACAGGAATTACATAAATGTGTACATGGAGATAAAAGCAAAAAATGAACCAGATCATCATAATATACATGTGAGACCGAAATAAAAAAACTGATTTTTGTATTGATTTCATTCTGAGATAGAAGACTGAATTTTCTTTACAAACCCTTGCGAGGGCAGGGACCAAAGTCAGATTTAGAAGCCTCTGATAGGCACCATACAAAAAGACTCCGACAACAAAAGAAAACTGAAGCTAAATACCTGGATCAACTTGCCATAAAATGTTGTCACTTGACTATGCAAAATATTCTTTATTAGCCATAAAATTTAATTTATAAATAGACAAGAACTATAACACACACACGACGGGGCGTAAAAATTTCATTCTTCTTGAGAAAACAATACCCTCATTAAGGGGTCTCTATTCCATTCTTCTCTTCCAGAGCTTTCTAGTCGCGATCTCCATGCTCTGAAATGAGACAGAGAAGGAAGATATCCTCTCCCAAGATCTTTGGGTTCTTTCATCCCCCTATACCTGCATATGACCTCGGGCTATGACCAGACGCCAAGACAACAGGTGCCAAGATGAATCTTAGAATATAATGGATGTGCTCGTTTTACCATCGACAATATCACTATTGTCACCCAACCATAGGCCGAAGCCACCCTCCGAGCACCTTAACCTTGACAGAGAATCACTCCGGAAGCAAACCCTAAGCTAGATAGCCAAACAAAGGGTAGCACACCTTTCCCCAAGGATAGCGCACCAAACAAGAGCTCATAAGATAGTCCAAACCATAACCAAGAGATAGTCCAAGCCAAAACATAATCTGTTAGCTGCAACAACTGCAACGACAACTCTCCTCCAAACTTGCGCACAAGCTGGGCAACTGCAGTGCGCACAAGTGATGCTTTGCAATTCTTAGAATGCCTGCCAGAATGAAGGCTGGCCTCCTGTATTTATACTAATTCTGTCTAACTTCCTGGGATGACTTCTCATTCTGGGTGTCTATTTACTTAGTATATAATATTTCTTCTGGCCGATTTCTTCATTTGTAGGCTAATAACCTAATACCAATTATCCTCTTGAGCCGACTTGTCTTCTAGGGTGATTAGCCAACTCATTAGGGTTTCTTCTTACTTCCGGAATATTCTATTCTCGTTAGGTTTACACGTGGAGGTAAATACCTCCCGCAACTACCATAATATTAACACTCCCTCCTAGCTAGGGAGGTATTATAGGTAATGGTCTTGAGCACAAACATACCATTCACCCGGTAGCATCAACATAGTTGTATAGAATATCTCATGACTAGATCATGAGCACCATCATCACCATCAGTGTCATCAGCTGCATCATCTCTCGAAACCATACTCTATCTGAGTAATTAGTCATGATGCGGGATAAGTCACTCACGCCACAGAGTGACACAAGAGCCATTATTCTAATCTGGACATATGTCTTAGAAAAATAAATGTCATGAACCATTTTCCGTCTGGGAAATCTCTCTCCATCCATCTAGTTGATAATCATTTTCAACACTGCTGATAGTCTTCAAGGAAATCGAAACAATATCATTCAATAGAACACAACTGTGTCTATCCATAGTAGTACACAACTACAATCCAGTGGTACACTACCACACCAAGTAGCACACATGTACTTGATTAGTGACATATAGTCACAAACAATGGAACACATCCACCACAGTAGTATACATCTACTTTCTAGAGACATACAATCTTCATAACAATCATCTGATATCAACCTACATAGAAACAATGTTATGATATAAACTGAATCATCTGGGCCATTCTTCCACTCACATCTGTGAGATCTTGGAAGATCATCTTCCCTCAAAAGGTCAAACATCAATGATGAGCTATCTGGACTATTATTCTCAAGCAAGGAAGAATAACTGTCCTGATTTCTGAGCCTAGACCATTCCCCACCTTGGGCCATTCCTCCAACACTAGACAAAGTGTAACCTGGAGAGAATGAATCTTCCCTAAGGAATGTCTGTCCCTGATTGCTGAACTTGGACCATTCCCCACCCTAGGGGCCATTCCTTTGGTACTAAACAAAGTGCAACCTAGAGAGAATGAATCTGCCCTAAGGAATGATTGTCTAGACCATTTCCTAAGGAAATGACTGTCCTGCACCAACCTCCAAAACAAACCATTCCCCATGTTAACCACAATGGGAAATCACTGTCCGATGAGGCGGGCCAATCTTCTTGAGTAACCCTCAAGAAGAGAGACTGCCCTAGAACATTCCCCATGTTAACCATATTGGGAAATCGTTGTCTATGGTACATCAACAACCCATTGAACCATTTTCATTACGAAAATGACCATTCGATCTGGACCATTTTTCGAACTAGAAAATGCCTGTCCATCAGAAATCTCAGACCACTTTCCGAACTGGAAAGGAACTGCTCATCCTGGACCATTTTTTGAACTAAAAAAAATGGCTGTCCATCAATCAATAACACATCAGTGCTCCCTCCCAACTTGGGAGTCATCTCTTCCCTTTTCAATAAGGAAGTCATCTCCACGAGCTCCAGCTTGAGTACGCAGACTCTTTCATATTGGACAAAATCTTTACCAAAATGTCTGCTTATCTGCTCATCTATGGATATATGTATTGGAGAACCACTTTGTCCTTTCTGGACTTCATCACGGATAATGTAATGCTTGATCTCAAATGTACTTCGGTCTGGAACATTGGTTTTCTTTGAAGGCTTCATATAGCTCTGATCAATAAAGTATATCATTGTTGGATTCCTCTTTGGTTCCTGCTAACTCACAACATCGTGGCAAGGGTCAAATTGGAACATATCCATGTGGCACTTCTTCTATCATCATGAGATATTTGTCATGGATTGGCAATCCATCATCCCGATCTTCTGAGTAATCATTATGATACAATATTTCTATTATAGAAAATCTTCACCACGCTTCTACTGTGCATTGGAGGTTCTCCACCAAGTTGTCTTCTTCCATCTACATACAAGGGTCTCTTTCTGGTATACCTCAAAGCCTTGAGGTTGCTCTTCATACACTCTTTCTCAATTTCTCTGGAGAACAGTCTTTGCATTCATCTGATGTAGAGCTCTAACCCATGGATATCGCAGATGATGTAATGACTCATGTAGAGGTATGTCTGGTTTACTAGAACAAGTAATCATCATAGTCTTCTCCCTCCATCTGGGAGATCCTTTAGTTCTAGATCTTGCAATGCTTGCATTCATATACACTGTTCTTCATCACAACTTTCAGTGCCTTTGCTTGATTGCTTTTAGTGAGTTCATATTAGGTTGGTAATCTTGTGATTCTCGATACAATGACTGGTTGTTCTAGCTTCTCTTTCTTTTTTAGAATCTTCATGTTCTTCCTCATGTTTTTCTTTAGCTCTTGGGTCCATGGAGTTTCTTATAGATTCCATTCCTTAAAGATTCCACTTCTTTCTTTCATCATAGGATCATGGATGTGAATGGAAAAACATGGATACTTTAAGGATTCTCTTCGAAGAAGACTTCTTCTAAGGTCGAACTGAACACGTACTACTTTTCATGGATGCTACCATGGATATATACTTCATCATCTTCAATGGATCATGGGATTAGCTCCCTCCTAATCCTTGATATTATTTATATAATCGGCTCCCTCCATCTAACAAAGTCCATGCTTCTGTCTGCATCCTTATTTCCTTCTGCAATATGTCACAAGTCTTTCTCCAATTTCTTCTTGATTGTTGATTTCGTCTTATCTTGCAGCTTGTTACTTATGTAATAACTTCCACATGATTTGTTTGATGTACTTCATCCTTTCATGTGTTTTTCCTGACTTGTAGTCATAAAGATAACAATACTTATCTTGTTGTTCTTCCTTAGGTATAGTTCTTCTTGGCACATATTATCTTCTAAGAGATAGATATACAAGATATGTACAGAGACTATGCAAACAAGATATGTACAAGAACTATGAAGAATATTGTTACCTTGTCTTTTAGAGGAAGAAGTCTGCTTTATCCTGCTTAGTTTTCCTTGAGGGTTTTCTTTCTTTGGCAACTGATGCTTCTTGTGCATCCTTCCTTTTCTTTAGCTTGGGACAATGATTCTTGTAGTGACCATATTTTCGACAGTTGAAGCATTGTATTTCTAACATATCCTTCTTTTGATTTGGCTTCCTTTCAAACTTCCTTTTGTTCCTGAAATTCTTGAATCTTGCTATGAATGCTTGATCATCGTACTTCTTTTGAGGTTCCTCTTTTGCACTGATCCTTTATTCTTCTTGAGTAGAACAAGTCCAAAGTTCTTCAAATGTAGGATACTCCTTCCTTGTGTCCATGCTTGCGGAAAATGCATCCCATGTCTTGGGAAGACCATTGAGTACTATGTTTACCAATTCCTTCTCTGAAATGGTCTCTTCAATACCTTGTAGTTGATCTCTTAACTGAGATATTTTCACAAAGTATGATGTTATGTTGTCATCATCATTCATCTTCATGTCACATAGCTCATTCTTCATACTCATTACTTGTCCAATGTTTCTAATTGAGAATAGGTTTGTTAGGGCATCGTACATCTTCTTTGATGAGTCAAGATGGGAGATGTAGGGTATCAAGTGGTATTTTATAGAGTCCACTATGATACTCATGGCATTGATATCACTGTCTTTGAACTTCTCCATAACTGCAACGTTCTGCAGTTCCTTCTCTTTTCCTTCTTCAAACTCTGGTTCCATGATCTTTCCTTTCACGATATCCAACACTTTATTCTTGGCAAGGATGAGGTCAATCCTTGTCTTCCATGCTATGAATTTAGAAGCTCCATCTAACTTGTTTTCTGACTTCATAGAGTAAGTCATGACTGCTTTGACTTGGTCAATCCTAGATTTTACCAAAAAACTCAAACTTGACATCTTGGCTTGCTGAGAGTAACAGAATATGCGCTAGGCTAGGGCACACTGGTCTATCCGAAAATTAGATCAATCCCTTCACTTAAGGTGCCTCAACGAGAGGGTTAGCATTTCTGCAACTGCACCTGCTAGTAACCCTAGCGACAGTGCTTTGGTGACTACTCCTACTAGAAACCCTAGCGACAGTTCTTCAACGATCTTAATATCCTTATGGCTATGCTCCCTTCCAGTGGTTAGAGTGAATGAAGGAGGTGTGGGCCCATAACCTGTTAGAATATGATGGATGTGCTCATTTTACCATCGACAATATCACTATTGTCACCCAACCATAGGCCGAAGCCACCCTCCAAGCACCTTAACCTTGATAGAGAATCACTCCAAAAGAAAACCCTAGGCTAGATAACCAAACAAAGGGTAGTGCACCTTTCCCCAAGGATAGTGCACCAAACAAGAGCTCATCAGATAGTCCAAACCATAACCAAGAGATAGTCCAAGCCAAAATGTAATCTTCTATCTACAACAGCTGCACCGACAACTCTCCTCCAAACTTGCGAACAAACAGGGCAACTACAGTGCGCACAAGTGATGCTCTGTAATTTTGAGAATGCCTGCCAGAATGAAGGCTGACCTCTTGTATTTATACTAATTCTGGCTAATTGCCTGGGCCGACTTCTCATTCTGGGTGTCTATTTACTTAGTATATAATATTTCTTTTGGCCAATTTCTTGTTTTGTAGGCTAATAACCTAATACCAATTATCCTCTTGAGCCGACTTGTCTTCTAGGGTTATTAGCCAACTCATTAGGGTTTCTTCTTGCTTCCAGAATATTCTATTCTCGTCAGGTTTACATGTGGAGGTAAATACCTCCCGCAACTACCATAATATTATCAACAACCACCATGTGAATCCTCCGGTGTGGCAACCTCCGAAGTTCACAATCCGACACTGCGTGTCCTCGGGGATTTCGACGACCCTGATTTACTTCGGGACTTTGACGTTCAGGAGTTTCATATATTCCTACCCCTTTTTCCTCCGAAGTACTTCATACCCAGAGTTACAGATCGAGCACCACGCGTCCCTTATGATCAACAATTATGATCTTCTTCGAGAATTCAACATTCGGGAGTTTCGAGCACTCCAACTCTTTTTCCTCCGAAGTATTCTTTACCCGAAGTTCCAGATCAGGTGCCACACGTCCATCTAAATCAACGACTCAGGTCCACTTTGGGGCTTCAGCATTTGGGAGTCCCGAACGCTCACACCACTATTTATCCTGGAGTGATTTCACCCGAAGTCGACGATCTGTCGACACATGTCTCTTTCAAATCGACGGTCACGATGTACTTCAGGAGTTATCAACTCTCGTGACCCCACTTTCCTCTGAAGTGGCTATCTTTTGAAATGGAAGATCTGCTGACACCTGTCCTCAGCTGATGGACAACTTAGATGGACTCTAGATCTTCGGCCTTTGGGAGTTTCTTGTTCAACACATCCCCTTTTCTCCTGGAGTGACTTTCCTCCGAAGTGCATGATTTGACGACATATGTCCCTTTGGATTGGACGACTTAGATTTGCTTCGGCTCTTCGAGCTTTGGGAGTGTCAACCTCTCCACACTCGCTTTCTCCTGGAGTGCTTACACCTGAAGTCGATGATCTGATGATGCGTGTCACTTTGGCCCTTCACCCTTTGAGAATTTCAACCTCTCCCCACTCACTTTCTCCCGGAGTACTTACACCTAAAGTCGACGGATTTCTGCCACGTGTCCCTATTCTCATATCAACGACACAGACAGACTCCGTTACTTCGTGGATTTCCAAAAGAGCTCACGACTATCCGCCTAACAACTTTTCTAGGTATGACGGTCATGACCTAGCCAAGACCGATTTGTTTGCCGATTGATGGTTCACAATGATTGTGGGGCCCCAACGTGATATCAGAGAGATCAATCTCCGCAATCAGAAAATTACTCGTCCAACTTGGTGAAATCATGGTTGTTGATCCTCCAACCGACGAGATCAACGACGTTGGTGAATTGCGGGCCGCGAACTAGCACATCCGCTAATTTCGCCTCCGCGCTCTACAATGATTCCCCACCATCGATCTCCATTCACAGATCGACGGTTCACAGTGATTGCGGGGTCCAATCTCCACGATTTGGGAACTGCTTGCTCGAATCTATCTAATCCTGGTCGTTGATATTCCATTCCCAATGAGATCAACGACATTGCTTGATTGTGGGCCATGACCTATCATGTCCGCTAATTTCACCTTCACGCTCCCTAATGATTCCCAACCATTGATTTAATCGAGCGACTGGTGTTTGAATCACTAACCTAGTGGGTCTTTTAGTCAATCTGATGACTGGGATAGCTTCTCCTCCCAATGAACGACTCGCATCCATCTCCACTATCAGGTTCTTAAGTCATCTACGACTCTCGTTACTCCAGTAGTTCGAGTAACTTTGACTATCGTGAAATTTGACACCTTAGAGCTTCAAACTCCTGTAGTTACGAAACCTTCATGAGATAACTCCTTTTAGCGTGGGCTTCCTAGACCCAGGTCACATGGACCTTCAGATGAATCTTGGGCTATGTAATTTACTCTTAGCCGGGTTTTTTGTTAAGGACTCGGGCGCGAGTTCAAAGTCTCTTAGACTACTGGTCTGAAGGAAATGCCTCCCTAACTCACAGAACTATAAGCTCTAAAATAGGGCAAGGTAAACTTGTGAGGTTACTAAAATGGTAGCAATGCCAAGAGGCTTGCTCCGACTCTGGAACTGTGATGTAATTCCCTGGGGAAAGCGCCTTCGAGGGATTAAACTGGAGCCTATGGAAAATCAAGCAGAAGCATAAGTTCTCAAGGGAACGAACACATACTAATAACTTAATTATTTCAATACATAAACCATTTATAGACATATAAATACACACATGCATCCATTATTTCTAATTCAAAGAACAAGGCATGAAAACACTTATCAGAACCATAAGTTGTTATGTGACTGCTGAAAGGGGTGCTCGTTTCCACCCAACCATAGGCTCAGTCACTCCTAATGGATTTAACACTAGCCACTCCCGAGCTTAGACCAGGATGCTTTGAGATTCAATCTCTTTCTTCCAGGTCAATAAAAGTTAGGGAGGAAGGTTACTCTCCTTCCGCCAATACAAAAATATATAGGGACGGAGGTTACTCTCCTTCTCTCGACACATAAATAGATAGGGACGAAGATTACTCTTCTTCTCCTGATACATAAATAGATAGGGATGAAGGTTACTATCCTTCTCTCGATACATAAATAGATAGGGACAAAGGTTGCTCTCCTTCTCGCGATATAGAAATAGATAGGGACAAAGGTTACTCTCTTTATCCCAGCTCAGTCTCTATTTTCTGCGATTAGAACTCACTCCAATTTTTCTCAGTCCTTCCTCGGACCCAAGAGCTTAGGCTCTCGTCTCTGCACTCTTCGTAGGTCTTCCTCTACCCACCACGCTTCCTTTCTTACCTTCCTTAGCAAGATTGCGTGTGGCTTGAATCCCCAGTCCGTGGTCAAGTCTGAAATCCTTACATATGGGTGTTCTGCCCCATCCCCTCATTAATTCTTGAAGAGGTCTTCCCACCTACTAGCTTGATTGTAATTCATTTCTGGGTCAGAGGTTTGTTCTGATCCTGAGCAATTAAACCCAGTAAAGTACTGGTCTGGTGGAGGTTAAAGAAACTATTCCTGGTCCCCTTCACCATCTCTTTCATAGCATTCGTGGTCTCTCTTAGCACACCCCCTTTCCAACAGTCATGCAACACTTATCCATTTTCTAGTAAATAACAAAATTTACGTTCACCTTTTTATGGAAAGGTCCATCAAACTAAACATTCACACATATTGAGTTTAGCCATAGTCTCTTGGCCCATATATTTATATTTACAAACTGGGGTAAACAAGGGTGTTACAAGAACACACAGATTGCAAAGATAAATCATACACTTTTAAAACAAGTTACTGAAATATATGATTCAATTTTCAATCCTGCTGCCTTCAATAAGACCCTGTTGTCATCAAGATGGTTAAGCCTTCTAGTAAACTCAAAATGAATGAAAGATGAAAGTATCTCATTAGAATAGAGAAAAACTTATGGCTGAAGTTCTCATTCTATTTTCTCCCATTGTCTCTTCATTTGATTGAACTTTTATTCCTTCTCAATAAGTTATGGTAGTTCAACTACCTTTTTTTTAGTTAAGTCTAATTAGATTAACTAATTAGTTGAGACAAATAATAATAATAATAATAATAATAATATATAGATATAATGGTCTAATTAAATAATAACTAAATAGGTGAGACCCCTTGTGACTCCCAATTATTTCTTTTAATAATCATTAAACATGAAATATAAAGCCCCAATCATTTGATTCAAATATCCTCCTTGTAACTCCTGTTCCCATATTTATGATCAAATATTTAAATGTCAACAAAATATAATATGACCATATCCAAAAAGTATTATATCCATGCTGTCCAAAAAAAACTGCCTAAATATATTCTTGCTTTCCAAAACATTGTCAAAGTAAAAAACTGTCCTTAAAATATAAAATAACATTAACCATCATTAAAAACCATATTTACTGTGAGAGGCATTTGGCCTCCTTTCACTGTTATCCTCTTTTGATATTTATTTTTTAGCTTTAGGTTGATTGGAACCTTGAGGCTGGATGGCACTGATAATGTGAGAACAATCATATTTAAGATGAAGGCGTGAAGACACAGATTTAGAGGACTCTTTGAATGATTTGGAGGCAACAACTACTCCTTTTCCTTTATCTTGCTCAGGCTTGGGAACATCAATTTTTAGCCTCTTACTAGCATGAGAGGACTTCACATGTGAGATAACATGATCAATTTTGGGATTTTGATTTTTCGACGGTGGAGGAGGGGGTAACGGCAAAGACACAATAGGCCAGCCATGGTTATGAACAACGGGTCGATGGAAAATCTCTTGCCAACCATCATTGGTAGGTGGTTTTGGTTGCATAGAAACATGAGGGGGAACACAGATACCAGAAAAGTTTTGATGTGGCTGGAAGGGCGGTCTCTCAGGTCGGGGCTGGAGCATCCCATGGCCAACTAGGTTAAATAATCTAGCTTGAAAGAGTTGGTTTAATTCCCGTGGATCAACATCAAAATGTATTGAAAACCGAGGCCTTCTATAACCCCTCTACCGATTTTCTCTGCCTCTATTGCCTCTGCCATTACTGCCCTTGCTAAAGAAGCTCATCCTGAAGTAATATTCCAACATGTCATGAAAAAATCTTAACAATCCATGCATCGATACTCTACATAAATAAAATCAAAAGGTTGGCTCTAATATTCACCATAGAAGCACATGCAATCCATCCATCAACATTTTAAACTCAAAAATCAATCACCATTTGAATAGGGAGTGATAGGGATATTGGGAAGATGAGGGATTTATAATGTGTGAAAAATGGTAGTATGTATGTGAAAAAAACAACGAATATTGTTCAAGCAATGCAGGAGTAACATAGACTGTATCCATATTCAAATTTTAAACACTAGTTATGAGCTTAGTCTTCTCTCTTTTGCGATTAATCCTTTCCGTTTTCATAATTTAAATTTCATAACAATAGAACATGGAATGATTCAAATTTATTTGGGAAGGCGAGGGGAATATAACGATTGAAAAATTGTATAATGAAAGGGAAAAACAATTACTCTTCTATTATATGTAATGATATC
>ML778626.1:625734-657937 GCA_009831015.1 Picea engelmannii
TTTTATATATATATATATATATATATATATATATATATATATATATATATATATATATATATATATAAACTAGACCAAATAACCTCAAGTTCATACTCTATAAAAAAAAAAATATTAACAACATATTGCATTGCAACAAATGCAATGACGACTTCTTGGAATGTCATTGCATATATAAACTTAAAATTAATTGCAAGACCACATTGAAAAACCAAGTCTCATAACTATTTTTTAAGATGTTGCATTTCAACTCATGGGGTTCAAAAGACATGCACTTATTGTCCTCGTAATATTATGTCATCATATAAATGATCAAAATCCTTTTCACTTTACCAATAAAATGTATAGAAACTTTTAATGATGCAAAACCATTGGAGGTGGTCATCATCATGTCACATGAACTTACATTTGAATACGGGAGCAAACTTTTTCTCAATGAAATCACAAAATTTAGCTGACTAGAAAAAAATGTAAACTTTCTTATTTCAGCTATTGTTGCCCACCTTAAGGCATAAGATTAGCAAAAAAAAAAAAGCAAATGAAAAATTCAATTTTTGTAGATTTATTTTATTTTATTTTTCTTTAGATTTTAAGATGATTTTGATAAAAATTACATGACAAAATTTTGCTTAAAAACAAGAGAAAAAATAAAGAATTTCAAAAAAATAACAAATTTTCAAAATATTAATATAACAATGTAAAATAATAATTTCATGCTTTAAAAAATGTTATATTTACAAAATTATCATAGAAAATTGTGGGAAAAAATGTAAAAAACAAGATTCTAAAATTTCAAATATTCGTATAATTTACTCACAATAGAATGAAGATAGAAACTTCAATTATTTTAGTAAAATAAAAATGTGTTGAATTAATCCAACTTTGCCATAATAAATAGAGAGATGACTAGTCTTTGAGAGAGGGCTAGGGTTTTCAGGATGGACAAGAAAGAGTTTGACTAAACAAATCTGCTTGAAAGATGCTCCATATGGGCCCCTCCACCTATCTCCTCACATACATTCGAATGGGAAGTGGGTCCTAACAAAATTTCTACCTTGGGGTCCCTTCCATTGACTACAAAAATAATGGAAACATTAGACCTGCGGGTTAAAAATATCAGTGTGAAGGTTAAGATAAGTTTGGTTGAGGGCTGTTACTCCATTAATACTGACAAGTTTGTAGGGATAGAACCTAACCACGTGATCCACGGTGGATCAACGACTAAGGATTTCTCTGATGGACTCTTTGGATAGATCTCGGTTCTAAAGACTTGTCTCTCATATGATCCACTTATATTTCATAGTAATGAGTGCTTACATGTCTCGGGCTCATAGTTGGAGTGGTTGGGTAACATATTTGTTATCCTCCCCACTTAGGTTTAATTCCCACAAAGTGGACATGTTGGCCCGTTGTGATAAGGATTCAGGATGTCTCGGCCCTTGCTAAGTCATAAGTTCCCTTCTAGGCACTGACTAATGGGCTGTTGGCGCTATCCTAGGGGTTATAGTAGAAGCTAGCTAGATTTGAACCTAGGCATCGCCTAAGTAATTTTGGCGAATTACCAATTCCTCCAGATATTAAATAAAAAAAGGTAATGAGTGATCACAGACCATAAATTTGGTGCTCAAAAACCTTTTTGTAAGGCTTGGGGCATCCATCCTAGGTATGCACACTTCCACAATAGTCCGAAACAAAGGAAATCAAACAGGTAAGATGCTTGGTGCAAATGAAGAGACAAAGTCTTCATATATGGGGAGAGTTGGGGTTCCTTGGGTGTGTGACGTGCCAAGGGGTGACTCCACCTGTGATTCCTTGTGACATAAGTAAGATGACAGATTGTTTGATGAAGGGTTGAGGGCAAGACGTAATCACTCCACCAAACGAACGAATCAACTAAGGCATCGTGGACACACTTAGGCGAGTCAACTCGACTCATTTAAGGGGTGTGTGCACCCAAGACGATAGGTCGATTGGACAGATGGGGGCGCCAACTAGAAGTTTTGTGGGTCAGACCAACGACAGAATGATGCATTCAGTGGGTTGATTGGGAAAACCTCCCGAATGCGCCCACATGAAGGGCCAACCCAACATGTCAAAGGGGGCGACTCGTGGGTCGCGTCGATTCACCTATACAAATAGTTTGGGGAGCCAATGCCTATAAAGGCACAAGGGTGCACAAGGAAATTTGCTTATGTCACAAATCCCTTGAACAAATGGATCCCAAGAGGAGGGAAATCCATTGAGTGTAGTAGTCACCAGTTCAATGTCTTCTACTGGATCTCCAATGGCTGCTAACTAGTTCTTGATCTATGAGATCCTCATAAAATAGTTGGCGATTGTTTTTGACTTGTTCATTGTCATGTTTCTGAGTTGATGCCTTAGAGTAAGCTTCCAGTTGGTATTCTTACTCTCATAAAGTTTGGTTAGGGAATCAAACATTTCCTTCGGTGTCTTCAGTTCTTATACATTAGGTATCATATGATCCTTTATTGAATCTTTAAGGATCCTCTTGGCCTTGACCTCATTCTTCCCGAACTTTGCTTTGGTGTCTTCTTCTTATGGTTCTGGAAGCATCTGCTTGATATGATGCAATAACTCATTCTCTTCTAGTATGAGGAGAACTTTGTGCTTCCAGGATATGAAGTTATCTGCTCCATCCAATCTATCTTCAACTATCATGCTAGTTGACATTTTCACTGGTAGAAACCCTATCTCTAAAAAACTTCAATTTTTTAAACTTTACCAAACTGCAAATGGAGGGTTGCAGGGGGTGCGCTAGGGTAGGGCACACTGCTATGTGTAAATACAAGTGCCAATATCTTTGGAACTAATGCTCAATGAGCTTGACAAAGATATTACAGTGCAACAACAAGGTGTTGCTGCAAATGATCTTCCTTTTAGTGGTCAAATTGTTCTGAAGGTAACTAGCTATGAAACAATGTTAGATTTTGTTTATTTATAGAGCATTAGAGTTACCGGTGTTCTTTTACTTCTTTAACATTAACTTATATATCATGTACTGAGAAATAACAAAATAAACAAGAGACAAAAGAACACAAGATATTTATCCTAGGAAAACTCCAAATGGGGGAAAAACCCAACAACCTTTCTTAGATAGATTCCATTCACAAAGAAAGTCCAATCATGAACCAACAAATAAACCCTAGCACAAAGGATAGCTCAAGGTACAACCATAAATACCACCCCAGTTGCAACAACAACATAATACCAAGGTAGCACATGTTTTCCAAGAGTAGCACATAAGAGAGAAATACCAGAAAGACTAAACAAGAAGAATCTCTGCCACTGCAGCTACTGTGTTACCTTCCTTAGACTTGCGCCTTGCTTCTTTGTAGATGAGAGAGCGTGTCCAAATGAGCTAGGGTGCCTCCTATTTATAGTCTTCCTGTCCTCTTTACTAGGTCGACTTCTCTTCTAGGGTATTTCCACATATGTTCAATGGTTCTCTTGCTTCCGAAATCTTCTTCTCATCTAAGAAAGGTCACCTAGGAGGGAAAGTACCTCCCGCAACTACCAAAACATCAACAAACACTGACTGCAAATCACTGAATCTCTCCACCCAAGTGCGCTCTCCTTCAAGAAATTCATCTAGCTCTGATAATAAATAATTATGAAGACTCAAAACCCCTAAGAGTACCAAGAAAAGTCACTCTAATGATGGAAAATGTACCCAAGTGAAGATATCTTCCAGATCCATTCACTAGAGGCCAAATTGAGCTACCCAAGGTTGAACAATGCACCCTTCCTGTAGAAAACCCTCCAAGGGTGTGCCCTTCTTCACAACTGATAACTGAGAATGATCTGATATGAATAGAATGGTGAGGGTGGAATATTTCACCACCTTGCCCAAGCTTGGACCAAGAAAGGAGGGATCTTTCACCTCCGTGCTAATCTCTAGGGTTTGTCTAGTCAAAACCCTCAAAACACTCAAGATTTCTGAGCTCAATTTGCAAATAGAAAATATCAAGAACAAGGAGTGAGGCACCCTCATATTTTTATACTCCAGGATTCCGATTCTCACTTAAATTATTAATTGGCTTTCTAAAGTATATTTATTTACTTATCTCACAATATCCAATTAGCTTTATTTCCTTATTATCCAATGTCACTTTAATAATTTGACTTTAGGACCTTAATGACATAATTTGGCCACCTTAGTCCCGTTTTTAGTGAGACTATAGCATAGTGGGAATAACTAGGCTACTAAGTCCTCCATATCTTTGGTCATATGAAAGGGGATCTTACAAATTCCCGCGCACTTACTCAAGTGCGCGTAACATTGTGAAATGTGTGCACTTACCCAGGTGTGCGCAACACTCTGAAATGTGTGCACCCTTTCTTTGATAAAAATTCTCTACGCACTACTCAAGTGCACAGAACCAACATATGGTGCCAATGGCTCACCAACCTATATGCACATTTACATTTACAATTGGTACCAACGACTCACCAATCTATATGTACAATTACAAAGGTTTCAAATTAGGGACATTATAACTGCATCCACACTGACAAAAGGTCATATGTCCCCTTCACTCTCACTCTCTCTCTATTCCCCTCTTTCTTTCTCCCCCCTTTGCTACCCTCTCTCTCTCTCTCTTACTATCTCTCTTGCTTCCTCTACTCCTCTGTCATGCCCCTTACTATTATTAAATATATAAATAATAATAATATTATCGAGAATATAATAATTCTCCTAAATGGTCACAAGAAATACTTATTGGAATAAATAACAATAATGAAATATATAATAATTATCTTAAAGTGGGTCATAATAAGTATTTATTATGGATATTAGGGTAAGTAAAGAAAATGGTAAAATAAGTAACTGTAATTAATGGAGAAACCGCAAAGTATACTAAATAATTTAAATGGACCCTAGAGATTGGGTTATTTTAACACGAATAAACCCTATATAAAGAGGGAAAGGGACATCTATCTTTGGCTTAAGCTATATGAGTAAAGGGCATATATTTTTGGCTTAAGCTATAGGGGGGAAAGGATAAGGAATTAATGGCAGAGTAATAGACTAAGGGCTAGGGGTGATCAACTACTAAAAAATTGAGTAGCAAGGTCTATTGTTGGGTGGAGATTCATTCCCCAATTTGTGTTGTAGTTTCCAGATCAATTATTAGGGTATAGATGTGTTCATAAACTCAACCGGTTGGTTGTAGGTAACTTTGGATTCTTCAACATAGGTACATTCTTCACCTCTTCTGTGAATGGATTAAACTTCATTAGGGTATGATTAATTACACATCAATGGTTATTTAATTGGGTAATTTATAAATTTATCTTTGTATATTTTTTGGGACATTAGATATGGTATCAGAGTGCAGGTTTCAACCCTAAAGGCCTATGGGCCTACCCAATTAATTTAGATAAATTGTGGATATGAAAATATACATCTAGAATAACATTGTAGGAAAAAAAGGATCTAGAATAAAATTGAAAATCTACTTGAGAGAATCCATTCCATAATCCATGAAGATCTAGGGATCTGGATCTTATGCCTTCACTTAGATCTAATATGCCACAATGCTCAATAAAATTATGTCTTTTCACCTGGAAGCGTAATTTGTTTGATGAGATCTAGTTGTTTATTGCTTCTAATAATTAGATCTAGTGATCTAATTGTTCAAATATGACCTCTTGAGCCCCTATGGGATACAGAAAGACTAAGTGTTTTTGGTTAGGCAAATCTCATGGCATGAAATGACCCAGTGGCATGATTTAACAGGTTTATTGAGCCAAGATTTCCTTATTTAAGCTATTAAATGACTTTTTATTGTAGGTTGTCTCCTCTAACTATTTAAACTTAAGTCCACTTGCAATTCTGGCACTTGCACTTCTGGTACAGATCTAAAAGGTTTAATTAATATCTTTGCATATATATGACACCATGCTTATAAAAAAAACCTATCAAACATTTTATTTATTCTCGATCTTAGGAATTCTTTTTTAAATCTTAAATTATTTGATACACTTGCAAATATGAATAATAGATCTGGTTTAGATCTAGTCTATCACAACCCATATCTATAGATCAATATATTTGATGGAGGGTTGGCGAGGAAGAGTTCCATAAATCGTTGCTCATATTCTTCCCATGTTGTGTGGAATAGAAAAACATCACCAAGATAAATTTCCACACTAGACCCATACACATCTAATAATGTTTAGAATGAGATCCATTTTTTTTTTATAACGGGCTCCATGAACTTGAGCTAATGGAGTAGATATATATTAATCTGTTATTAACAACGATTCCCCGTAAATCTATAATGAGTGCTGAAGAGCCACACGGGGACAATTTGGTTGAATAGGTCCTTTTCATAATGTTTTTTTGGATCTAACCTTCCATTTTTTTGGTACTCTAAGAGTTTGATAAGCGACATGTGGACGAGTTGTGTAAGGAAGATCCCGATGTGATATCAACAAAATGTTGAATTAGTCATTGTGGAGGTATTCCATGGGGATCTTCAAAAAAATATTTTGAAAAGAGCGTAAAAGGGACTATCCTTGTGCTTCTATGCAAATAGTATAATTTTCCATCATTTTGTTAGTTACTAGGGGTTTATTGGTGTTTTGTTATAGGGTTGGGAGTGATTCGAGTTTTGGTTGTTGGTTGGTACTGTCCAACTAGGATTCCAGTGCTCGGTTAAAAGCTATGGACATGGAATCACTCTTGGACATACCTACTTCTTGATGAATCTTTGGAAGTGAATTGGAATTGAATTTAATTATAAGGACTTACTCACCTTCAAAAATTTAGAGTTTGGAGATCAATGAAGTGTTGTAATGTCTGTCCATAGACGTTGTGAAGCTACAACCATCTTGCCATTAAGTTTGCATGTAGTCTCATGGGTAGAATCATTACTCGAGAGCATCTTGTTCGACTTGTCTATCGATATGGAGTGCTTGCTTCAAGAATTGGTCCTTTTGGTGGTGGTTTTGCCACCATTCTTGTGCAAATCCTTGCACAATTATTTGTTTTCTTTTGCTTCCCTATAAACAATAAATTATAAGTTTCAGGCCATAATTTGGGTTATGCATGCTCAAAGTGACCACAGTTTCGGGCCATAATTCAGGTTGTTTCTACATCGATCTAGATGCGACAACCTCTCTCTCTCTCTCTTTAATGATTAGCAACCCAACACAATGTTGTAAACAATAGGATCTATGGAACACATAATTAATTCATATCTTTGCTCAAACTGTGAAAGTTTGTGAGGGTGAGGGTGAGATGTTCCTAGCCGAAAATAGCATAAGACAATTCTTTCAGTACAAATCCATAGTGGTAGGTTGGACTCGATCCCATCCCTCATGAATATCTAGATACATAATATTTAATGTAGTGAGTGTCGAGGAAAAGGTATGGGGAACCTTACTCAAGCATTTTCAGATCTTACCGAGCCAAGGAAAGATAGTTGGGAATGTCACCCAGAGTTTATAGCCTTAAAAGAACAAAAAAAAAACAATCACTTAATCCATAGGTATTAATTACAAGGGACCAAGGTTGATTTTTTTACTTATATGTAACTGTGGGAAAAAGAAACAAGCTTAAAAAAAAATTACATGAGTGTGTACAAAAATTACATAAATGTGTACAAAAATTACATAAACATGTACATGGAGATAACAACAAAAAATGAACCAAATCATCATAATACACATGTGAGACCGAAATAAAAAAACTGATTTTTGTATTGATTTCATTCTGAGATACAAGACTGAATTTTCTTTACAAACCCTTGCGAGGGCAGGGACCAAAGTCAGATTTAGAAGCCTCTAATGGGAACCATACAAAAAGACTCTGACAACAAAAGAAATCTGAAGCTAAATATTTGGATCAACTTGCCACAAAATGTTGTCACTTGAGTATGCAAAATATTCTTTATTAGCCACAAAATTTAATTTATAAATAGACAAGAACTATGACACACCCACGAAAGGGCATAAAAATTCCGTTCTTCTTGAGAAAACAATACCCTCATTAAGGGGTCTCTATTCCATTATTCTCTTCCAGATCTTTCCAGTCACGATCTCCATGCTCTGAAATGAGCTCAGAGCAGGCAAATATCCTCTCCCAAGATCTTCAGGTTCTTCATCCCCCTATACTTGCATATGACCTCGAGCTATGACCAGACGCCAAGATGACCACCTCGCGAATCCTCCAGTGTGGCAACCTCCGAAGTTCACAATTTGATGCCGCGTGTCCTCAGGGATTTCAACGGCCCTGATTTACTTTAAGACTTCAGCGTTCGAGAGTTTCAAATGTTCCTACCCCTTTTTCCTTCGAAGTACTCCGTACCCAGAGTTGTAGATCGAGCACCACGCGTCTCTTGTGATCGACAGTTATGATCTTCTTCAGGAATTCGACGTTCGGGAGTTCCGAGCACTCCAACTCTTTTTCCTCTAAAGTACTCAGTACCCAAAGTTCCAGATCAGGTGCGACACGTCCATGTAAATCAATGGCTCGGGTCCACTTCGGGGCTTCGACGTTCGAGAGTCCCGAACGCTCACGCCACCTTTTCTCCCGGAGTGATTTCACCCGAAGTTGATGATTTGTCGACACATGTCTCTTTCAAATCGACGGTCACGATGTACTTCGGGAGTTATCAACTCTCGTCACCCCACTTTCCTCTGAAGTGGCTATCTTACGAAATGGAATATCTGCTCACACCTGTCCTTAGCTGATGAAAAACTCAGATGGACTCCGACTCTCTGGCCTTCAGGAGTTTCTTGTTCAACACATCCCCTTTTCTCCTGGAGTGACTTTCCTCTGAAGTGCATGATTTGACGACACTTGTCCCTTTGGCTTGGACAACTTAGATCTGCTTCGGCTCTTTGGGCTTCGGGAGTGTCAACCTCTCCACACTCACTTTCTCCCGGAGTGCTTACACCCGAAGTCGACGATCCGTCGATGCGTGTCTCCCATAGATCGATGATTGCAAATCACTTCGACCCTTCGCCCTTCAAGATTTTCAACCTCTCCCCACTCACTTTCTCCTGGAGTGCTTACACCCGAATTCGACAGATTTTCGCTACCTATCCCTATTCTCAGATCAATGATACAGACAAACTCCGTTACTCCGCGGATTTCCAAAGGAGCTCACGACTATCCGCCTAACAACTTTTCTATGTCTTATGGTCATGATCTAGCCAAGACCGATTTGTTCATCGATCGACAGCTCACAGTGATTGCGAGGCCCCAATGTGCTCACTCTTTATCAGAGAGCTCAATGTCCGCAATCTGAAAAGTACTCGTCCAACTCGATCAAATCATGGTCGTTGATCCTCCAACCCAACGAGATCAATGACATTGGTGAATTACAGGCCGCGAACTAGCACGTCCGCTAATTTTGCCTCTGCGCTCTGCAATGATTCCCCACCATCGATCTCCATTCAAAGATTGACGCTTCACAGTGATTGCGGTGTCTAATCTCCATGATTTGGGAAGTGCTCGCCCGACTCTATCTAATATTGGTCGTTGATCTTCCATTCCCAATGAGATCAACGACGATGGTTGATTGTGGGCCGTGAACTAGCATGTCCGCTAATTTCACCTTCACGCTCCACAATGATTCCCAACCATCGATTTAATTGAGCGACTGATGTTTGACTCACTAACCCAGTGGGTCTTTTAGTCGATCTGACGACTGGGATAGCTTCTCCTCCCAATGAACGACTCACATCCATCTCCGCTGTCAGGTTCTTAAGTCATCTACGACTCTCGTTACTCCGATAGTTCGGGTCACTTTGACTATCATGAAATTTGACACCTCAGAGCTTCAAACTCCCAAAGTTACAAAACCTTCATGAGCTAACTCCTTTTAGCGCGGGGTTCCTATACCTAGGTCACATGGACCTTCAGATGACTCTTGGGATATGTACTCTACTCTTAGCCGAGTTTTTGGTTAAGGACTCGAGCGCGAGTTCAAAGTCTCTTAGACTACTAGTATGAAGGAAATGCCTCCCTAACTCGCAGAACTATAAGCTCTGAAATAGGGCAAGGTAAACTTGTGAGGTTACCAAAACGGTAGCAATGCCAAGAGGCTTGCTTCAACTCTGGAACTGTCATGTAATTCCCTGGGGAAAGCGCCTTCGAGGGATTAAACTGAAGCCTATGGAAAATCAAGAAGAAACATAATTTCTCAAGGGAATGAACACATACTCATAACTTAATCATTTCAATAAAGAAACCATTTATAGACATATAAATACACGCATGCATCCATTATTTCCAATTCAAAGCACAAGGCATGAAAACACTTATCAGAACCATAAGGCGTGATGCGACTGCTAAAAGGGGTGCTCGTTTCCACCCAACCATAGGCTCAGTCACTCCTAATGGCTTTACCACTGACCACCCCGATCTTAGACCATGATGATTTGAGATTCAACCTCTTTCTTCCATCTCAACGGAAGTTAGGGACGAAGGTTACTCTCCTTCTCCCAATATAGAAATAGATAAGGACGAAGGTTACTCTCCTTTTCTCGATACAAAAATAGATAGGGATGAAGATTACTCTCCCTCTCCCAATACAAAAATAGATAGGGATGAAGGTTACTCTCCTTCTCTCGATACATAAATAGATATGGACAAAAGTTACTCTCCTTCTCCCGGCTCAGTCTCTATTTTCTGCGATCAAAACTCACTCCAATTTTTCTCAATCCTTCCTCGGACCCGCAAGCTTAGGCTCTCGTCTCTGCACTCTTCACAGGTCTTCCTCTGCCCACCATGCTTCCTTTCTTGCCTTCCTTAGCAATATTGCGTGTAGCTCGAATCCCCAGTCCGTGGTCAGGTATGAAATCCTTACAGATGGGTGTTCTGCCCCATCCCCTCATTAATTATTAAGGAGGTCTTCCCACCTACCAACCTGATTGTAATTCATTTATGTGTCAGAGGTTTGTTCTGATCCTGAGAAATTAAACCTAGTAAAGTATTGGTCTGGTGGAGGTTAACGCAACCATTCCTGGTCCCCTTCACCATCTCTTTCATAGCATTCGTGGTCTCTTATAGCACACCCCCTTTCCAACAATCATGCAACACTTATCCATTTTCTACTAAATAACATAATTTATGTTCATTGACCTTTTTATGCAAAGGTCCATCAAACTAAACATTCACACATATTGAGTTTGGCCATAGTCTCTTGGCCCATATAGTTATATTTACAAATTGGGGGAAACATGTGTGTTACAAGAACACACAGACTACCAAAGATAAATCATACACCTTTAAAACAAGTTGCTGAAATATATGATTCAATTTTGAATCCTGCTGCCTTCAATAAGACCCTGTTGTCATCAAGATGGTTAAGCCTTCTAGTAAACTCAAAATGAATGAAAGATGAAAGTATCTCATTAGTATAGAGAAAACCTTATGGCTGAAGTTCTCATTCTATTTTCTCCCCTTATCTCTTCATTTGATTGAACTTTTATTCCTTCTCAATAAGTTATGGTAGTTCAACTACCTTTTTTTTAGTTAAGCCTAATTAGCTTAACTAATTAGTTGAGACACAAAATAATAATAATAATAATAATAATAATATATATATATATATAATGGTCTAATTAAATAATAACTAAATAGGTGGGACCCCTTGTGACTCCCAATTATTTATTTTAATAACCATTAAACATGAAATATAAAGCCCCAACCATTTGATTCAAATATCCTCCTTGTAACTCCCGTTCCCATATTTATGATCAAATATTTAAATGTCAACAAAATATAATATGACCATATCCAAAAAGTATTATATCCATGCTGTCCAAAAAAATTGCCTAAATATATTCTTGCTTTCCAAAACATTGGCAAAGTAAAACACTGTCCTTAAAATATAAAATAACATTTTTTTTTGTTTGTTAATTTGGCCGAACCTGTTGGCATTGGGATTAACCTGTGGCTTGAGAAACCGTGACTCAGGGGCATCTAAGCCGTCAAAATCACCCGGGGATCGCACCCGGCCTGAGCCACACCAACCTTTAACATGGTTGGATTTTTTGTCCCCGCAGGTTTCGAACCGGTGACTTTAACATCACGGAGTGGCTTAACAACACACTCCGTCACCGACTGTCCTACACCTCGGGGAAATATAAAATAACATTAACCATCATTAAAAACCATATTTATTGTGAGAGGCATTTGGCCTCCTTTCACTGTTGTCCTCTTTTGATATTTATTTTGTAGCTTTAGGCTGATTGGAACCTTGAGGCTGGACGACACTGATAATGTGAGAACAATCATATGTAAGATGAAGACGTGAAGACACAGATTTATAGGACTCTTTGGATGATTTGGAGGCAGTATCTACTCCTTTTCCTTTATCTTGCTCAGGCTTGGGAACATCAATTTTTAGCCTCTTAGTAGCATGAGAGGACTACACATGTGAGATAACATGATCAACTTTGGGATTTTGATTTTTCGGCGGTGGAGGAGGGGGTAACGACAAAGACACGGTAGGCCAACCGTGGTGATGAACAACGGGCTGATGGAAAATCTCTTGCCAACCATAATTGGTAGGTGGTTTTGGTTGCATGGAAACATGAGGGGGAACACAGATACTAGAAAATTTTTGATGTGGTTGGAAGGGCGGTCTCTCAAGTCGGGGCTAGAGCATTCCATGGCCAACTAGGTTAAAGAATCTAGCTTGAAAGAGATGGTTTAATTCCCGTGGATCAACATAAAAATGTATTTAAAACCGAGGCCTTCTATAACCCCTCTACCAATTTTCTCTGGCTTTATTGCCTCTGACATTACTGCCTCTGCTAAAGAAGCTCAACCTGAAGCAATATTCCAACATGTCATGAAAACATATTAACAATCCATGCATCGATACTCTACCTAAATAAAATCAAAAGGTTGGCTCTAATATTCACCACAGAAGCACATGTAATCCATCCATCAACATTTTAAACTCAAAAATCAATGGCCATTTCAACTGGGAGTGATAGTGCTATTGTGAAGATGAGGGATTTATAATGTGCGAAAAATGGTAGCATGGATGTGAAAAAAACAACGAATATTGTTCAAGCAATGAAAGAGTAACATAGACTGTATCCATATTCAACTTTTAAACACCAGTTATGATCTTAGTCTTCTCTCTTTTGCTATTAATCCTTTCCGTTTTCATAATTTAAATTTCATAACAATAGAACAGGGAATGATTCAAATGTATTTGGGAAGGCAAGGGGAATATAATGATGGAAAAATGGTATAATGAAAGGGAAAAACAATGACTCTTCTATTATATGTAATGATATCTAAAAAAAATGCTATCGCGATCAATAAAAGAATTGCCAAAACATTTCTCTGTTTCATAATTTAAATATAATAAACAACTATTTTCATATCATCCAATATAAACCCTAGGTAAGTTCTAGGAGTGTCAATTGTACAAATTCCCACTTCCCTTTATTTTTATTAGTAGAGCTTTAAGGAAAGATTGTTAACATAGACATTCAACCCATTAAAACCAGACTTCATCAAGTGTGCGCGGGGGATGAGAACATAACATAAGCCAACACTGCTTCAATATACAACGCTGGTATCACAACCTTAAACAATTGTTTTGTAAATAGATTGGGTTTGAAACCCAGTGCAAATGGTGTTCATTTATTTTAACACTTTTCAAAATCGACCAAAACCCCGTGGATAATCAACAAACAAACCCAATTTTAATGCAATTAACAACTCTTCCCATTGTCAGGTTAATTGCTTACAACATAAATCAAGACGAGAGTTCGAAACTCATAATGCCATACATAAATAGAAGAACCGAGGTCTGGGCGAACACAAAGATGAAACCTTTACGAAAGGTTTGTACCAAAACAACATTTAACCATCTCTTAACACAAATTTTCCACATACCTCTTCCACAAACTTCTCATGGCAGCCACAAATTAAATACGCACATGTATTCACAATAGATTGAAAGGTAATTTGAAGGAGATACGAGTCTTCTAAACATTGTTTAAGAAAAACAATTGTTCTTTTACTTCGTAGAGAAAACAACACCCTTGAATTTTAATGACCAGAGATGAGTGAAAACCCAAAAACTCACCATAAAGTTGTCAACATTCATAGCACATAAGAAGTATTCATTCTGGACATAAAGAAATCACATAATCTGAACAGAAAGAAGTTTGAACACTATCATCAACTTAAAATACTTGAATGCCAATAGGGAGAAACTTCTTTAAATGCCATTATACAGTCGATACCCACATGCATTCATTTAACTTGAGAAACAGACACAGTCTGCAAGTAAACCTAAGAGACAACCTCACGATTTTATTCTGAGCGGAGTTATATTTCGTGAATGGAGAGGTGAGAGCTATCATACCTGTATGCAGAATGCCAAAAAACCAATAAGAAAAACTATTCTTTGCAAGGCCGAGCAAAGAGGAGGCAAAACCATCCAAATCAATCAACTAAGTGCAAACCAAGTGAGGGTGGCGACCTCGAGGTAGGGTTGGAGTGATGTGCGATAATTGCACGTCGTATCCTACATTAACTCCATCAACCATAGCCCATTATTGGTGCACCAACACCTCCAACGCATAATCCACCATAGTTACCAAACAACAATTCAATACAAACTCGGATATGCCACCTTCCACAAACCCCTAAGTTCAATGTGCGCACTTAACACTTAGCACAAAGTATATCGTATGTCCCACATTCTTTGATACAGAAGCATTGCCACCCTTCAAAATTAACCAATGTCCAGGATAATAACAAGAATTTATAAGCGCAATATGCCATAACCATATATAGTTCATGCTTGGAGTTTAATTCAACCTTTCAAAATAGGGTCCCACCTATTTAGTATATTATTATATATATATATATATATATATATATATATATATATATATATATATATAAGTAGTAAGGAATTGCAACCCATTTGCATGCCGGGTTTTGATGTTGCACTTTTGGACATCAATAAGAAGCAATAGTATATGTGTAAAACTCGTTTGCTTGGCCGTAAGAATAAATGTTTTGGAACATATCAATTTATTACAGTTGACAAAAAATCAATGCATATAAACACTTTGTAACTTGATGTACATTGATCACCAGACACAGATAATTAATTTAAAATAACAATAAGAAATGAAGACAACTGGTGGTGAGATGCTCATGTTTGCACTTAGTGGACTATTTACCATTAGTTCACAGCTTGGCAATAGAAACACCAATGGATGGATGATTAGCGTAATATTTATACTACATATCGTAACCCTTATGGTGTGAAGCCTCTCGGTTCGTTGGATTGGTCGGCTCTGTCAAGAGCTTAAAGTCTCCCTTGGAGAAATTGATTACGATGATGAACAAGATCAATTTCATGTGTGTCCATTACATGTAGCTTGGGTGGTTGGGAGGAATGATTGTTACCCTCCCCACCCAAGTTCAATTCCTTATAAGTGACATGTTGTGCCCTTAAATAGGTCTATGAGATGCTTTTGTTGTTGAGCCCCCAATATTCTAAAAGTACTCGACCTCCCTATGATTTCTCCACCAATTTGAAGTGACGAAACGTATTAACAACCGAGCTCTCCTTCATGTTGTAGAAAATATATATCGTAAGCATAATAATAAAGGCCAAGTTTCCATTATTAGATTAATATACACCGAGAATTCCCTGAATGACGCTACAGTGACAGTTTGGCGATTTGCATTGAATTCAAGGCATCAAACATATCAAGGCATCAAACATATGGATTCAGGGAAAAACTTTCAAAAATATGTAACCCTTAATTCTGTAATGCTTTAATGGTTGCTTTATTTACTTAGCCGCACTAGAAAATTCTTTTAGCTTTCCAAGTACAATTTCCATCAAAGGAAGATATTGAAAAGGCGTAGGCTAAATCCCAAACGAAATGAACCTTTCTCGGCTCCCGCAAATTCCTGATTCCGAGGGTACCTCCTCCGATCGGTAGCAATATTAATTCGACGACTCCCTTCATCCGAACGCTGTGACACATGCCACCATTACCTTGACGTTACTGACGTAAACACCAGACTGGTACTTCCATCATCCAATATGACTACCGACGGAGGTAATGCATGCCATAGTTAACCAAGATGCCATGCCATGCGCCAATGGATTCCATTAATGCATACGGTTGGATATTTGAACTCCATAAGAGGCGGGCTTGAAATTTGAAGTTGGAAGAGGCGGTCTTGGGCTTGAAATTTGAAGTTGGTAAAAAGGCAGGATTTATTTGAAATTGAATTGAGCGAGTTTATTTTAAAACCATTTCAGAGAATTAGCAAAATGATTTTTTTATTCAAATGTTGAAGCCTACATACGCAAATGACTATGATGGTAGCGTCTATGATGGTGTTTCATTTTTCTGTATGTTGTTAGTTTTGTTAGGTAGTGTCTATGATGGTGTTTCATTTTTCAATGTTTGGTTTCTCATCTCAGCTACACTGGTACGCCACTTATCAATACCAGTGGTTATATTTTTAAATAAAAGCACATCTGCCTTCGATTTTAATATCTCATTGCTTCTGCGTGCGACAGCTAGTGAGCATGGAGGTGTAATGCTGATGGAATTTCTAAAGCCCTAGCGGATAGACAATTTATACTAGTTAAAAGATTCAAGATGGAGAACGAAGATGGAGAGTGAAGGATGACCACAGGCTTAGTGATGGGTTTCGGCATATCCATCCACAAAACAAAATGACTTAATCAGAACAAAGATCAATCTGCACGTATCTAGGTCAGAATGGGTTCGAGTAGTATGTTCTTGATATCCCCTGCCTACGTCTCTATCCTTTCTTCACTGCAGCTGAACTATCATCTTTTTTCTCGTCTCKTCACTATCGTTGTGTTCTGAATTCGATTCTCCGAGACATCTTTCAATCATGCYTGAGACCRATTTCTTCATTTGTTGCAMGTAGAAAAAACATYATCAAACAATGACGATGAAGAATGCTCTCCCAATGAGGAGCTCGTGAACCTAGTCAYGAGAAGCATRAAGGAAGAGATTGTGATAACGTGTTACACTTCTTATCAACCCTTCAACTCTGATGATAATTCGACGACYGACGATATTTKTAGCGGCCATGAAGGCCAAAAGATTCARACTCRGGGATGATCTGTGTTATCTTMTGGAGGCTTCAGATGACATGGCTCKTTCTRGATTTGAAGGACAAAAGTCTGTGAGTCTCCSAAGGAAACATCCGATGGTTTGTCCCTTAAATCCCATATATCTTAAATCCCTTCGAGGACGATTGTGAAAACTGGCACTTCGAGAACAAATTTGAAAACCATCAACAATTTGCAGTGTATGAAAGATGTTTGGGATGCCAACCAACTGCAAGATTATATGAATAGAGATTTTGTCAGCCAAATCATGTTATTTGAAGGAGATTTTTCTGCCACATCGAGACTGGAAATTGTCGATAGCATGTAATCCCTGCAAGTGTTCATTATGTATGTAGTAATTCTGATTCTATCTCGTGCAGACGAGATATAGTTATAGCTTTTATGCCCTCAAGATACAAAAATTGAGCCTTTTAAAAGGTTTGGAAAACTGTTCACGCATTAAAAATTTATTTGCCAAGGTTTGCAAAATCCTTTGTTTATGTTGGCACTGGTCTGAGGGTTTTGCAAGTTTTCTTCATGAATAGAAAGCAATCAGTAACGATTTTCTTTAAATAAAGGGTTCAGCTGAAAAATATTATTGTTCAAAAATAAATATCAAGATGGACCATTCTATATATATACTGATGGACCATTCTATATATATTGATGGTGCTGTCCATGGAGGTATAATTATGTTCTTCCTTGTAATATTTACTCAAGTTATTTAATCTTCACTTCAAATAATTTTTACATGATCAATTACCATGATGGATGTTCAGTGCGGTTGGGGTGCCTCTCCATGCAAAGTGGACTGCACCGAAATGAACGATCTCACTCTCACTGTCATCTGTGATTCTATATGTCAGTAATATGATAATTATATTCTTCCTTGTAATATTTACTCATGTTATTTAATCTGAGCTTCAAATAATTTTTACATGCTAAATTATCATGATTTTGAAAGAGATGAATAAATATAACTTATATTGTTTTATGCAACATTTACAGACTAGCATTATCTATGCATATACCTGTCATAAGGATATTATAACTTCTTAAATGATTAGTCTTATTTTCTCATTGCTTGGAGTTCACATAAACCATATTTATTTTGAACGGATTATGAAGTGGCTCATAATGCTTCATCGAAGAGGAAAAGTTTAATGAATAAATAATATTAAAGTTTTCTGTAATTATTGGTAACTTAAGTTCACTATTCCGAAGGTTTTTTTAATATTAATAAAAGATTAATCTAATTATGGGTAACTCAAGTTCACTATTTGGAAGGTTTTTTTAATATGAATACAAGATTAATCTAATTATTGGTAACTCAAGTTCACTATTCAGAAGGTTTTTTTTTAAATTAATAAAAGATTAATCTAATTATTAGTAACTCAAATTCATTATTTAGAAGGTTTTTTTAATATTAATAAAAGATTAATCTAATTATTGGTAACTCAAGTTCACTATTCGGAAAGTTTTTTTAATATTAATAAAAGATTAATCTAAACTATTAGATATAGTTTATAATTTAATTTAAAAGAGATGTATAATGTATATGTTTAATGTAATTATTTATATTTATTTCAATTATTGATATTAAAAATTTATATATATTTTAATTTTATTTAATAAATTCAAATTCAAAATAAATTTATTTATAAAAATAAAATGTTTTTAATAAAGAAAATAATAATTGATTTATTTTTATATTATTTATTTAAATTTATAAATATTTCAATATCCAATATCCTTTTAAAGACAGGATGACCCTTAGTTTAATGGGCATATGCATGATAAACACTCTTTCAATTAATAAAAAGCCATAGAATCTAATAAATTACAAAATGATTTGTTGAAAAGTGTGAGAATATTTTTAATTAAAAAAAATCATTAAAATATTTATGGGGTCATGCACAAAGTTGAGTCCACTTATTTAGATGATTATGGATTTCAAAAAAGTGTGTTAGTTATCAAAATCTATAAAGCAAATATATTTTGGTGCTTAGTATTGGAGATGTTGAGCTTAGCACCAAGGGGATGATTATTTAAGGAATGTGTGCTGAGGGTTGGAATTTCAATACGAAATAGTTTGTTAAATTTGATATTTAACAATTGAATTATTGGTTTTCATATTTTAAAGGAAGAATGATGATAATTTGACATTTAACAATTCAAACATTGGTTTTGTTTTTAACGAAAAATGATGATGATTATGGAGAATTTTTAACTTACGGTTAAATTCCATCCCTATGTGTGCTCCATATAACATGAGTTATATCTTGAATGCTTTATATTGTGATTAAAATAAAAAGGATTTTTAGACATCTCCATTAGGCATATGTGTTATAATGCACATGTGCTATGTTTCACAACAAACTACAAGTCCCCATTATTGTGAACTCTTCATGAATAAAGATTAATTACAATATATAGGCCCTAAATGAGCTCTTTAATGCTCAAGTACCATGAACCATGCCCCAAAGTAGGATACATGAACTCTTTAGGATTCTTGGGCTCAAAGACCATGAAAGAGACCACAAACCATCAGGTGGAAATATAAGTGTTGCTAAGAAGCCATCACGTGGAAATATAAGTGTTCTTAAGAGGTATTGTACTCTATGAACGAAAGTCATGTTCTTGACAATGGTTAGGGGGACAAAATCAAGTCCCTTAGGCCATGATTGATGCTACTTTAGTTGAGTGTCATAGATGAGGCCTCAAACCACCAAACATGACCACTATAGGGATCTTTGGCCTCCAATTAGGAATGCTATATTTGATAGAACTCATTGTGCCCCAGATTTAGTTCTCGAGGCTTTGACAACTATGAAAAAGATCTTAAACCACCAAACATGACATCTGTAGGGAATATTTCACCTCCATTTGAAAACACATGAGCACCATTATGATGTATTACATACCACATACATGTATTGAGGCCTTCATAATGGTTGAGGCATGAATGCAAGAGTCTTAGGTCCTACATGATGCTCCTTAGGGTCAATGGTCATGTAAGAGGCCTTTAACCACCACTCATAACCTATGTAGTAGATATTTGGACTCCAACTAGGACTATACGTGTGGTTAGGAGGTATTGCATACCAAAGATTGGCCTCAAGTCCATCACAATGGTCGATTAGTAAAACAATTGACTTAGGACTTGAATGAGTCTTGGGTGGGTGCAAGCTAATGATGGTCTCTCATGACACATTAGTGGTAATGAAAACAAGGAAAAATAATAATATGTTAACTTGGGGGGATGATTCGAGGTACTTTCACAATGAATTTGAATATGGTACAAAATATAAAATATAGGAAATTGAATAAACTTCTGAATATATAATTTTTATTTATAGAATTTATGTATGACTATGTGAAATTTTAGTTTTTCTAACAGTAGTATGTTATTTTTGATGCAAATTGTAATGCATATGTTTCCATTGAGTACGTAAATGGTGGAATTTCCTTTTAAAAAACTATAGAAATGTAGAGAAATCATTGTTCTTGTGTAGGGCTATTTTTTCAAAATTTATAATTTTAATTTTTTAAATTATGAAATTCATTATATCCTTGAAATTACAAGGCCCTTGCATTAATGCAGGGCATGAGGGCCTTAACATAATCAAATACTTTTATTTTATTATATTGTAGATCTTGTTTTTTACTAGTGCAACATATAACTTATTTAAAAAATTGTCAAGGTGATATAAAGTTATAGTAGGAATAAAAGATGTATGTATTTTAAGATTGTAAATTATATATTTGGAATCTACATAGTCAACTCCATATGTGTGTGTAGTTTCACTAACGATAGATTTATGTAGCCTATACAAAAATAACGTGAAAAATAGAGATATTGAGAAACCTTCAAAAAAATTGAGGTTTCGGTGTATTTGTAACCCAAACCACTAGGTTTGTCATTTAAAACCTATATCCAATGTATCTAGATTAACAAACATGTATGCTAAAGTTGTTACTCCCTCCCAAAAATATTGAATGAAAAGAATGTGTTCGTGTTCTAGAGTGTCCACACTATGTAGAGTGTGCACATGTTCTAGAGTGTATGCACATTCTTAGAGCACGCGCACATTCTAGAGTGCATGCATGTTCTTAGAATGTTCATGTGCACATTCTAGAGTGGGTTTGTTTTCTTAGAATGCTCATGTGTTATTTTGACTAAGCATTCACATGGTAGGTCTAACAAGAATGTGCTAAAGGAATCTTGTAGCTATCTAGGGCCATCAACGACATGTTGATCCACCAGAAAGGATGTTTAAAGGGTATTCTTGGTCTCTAGATGGGGTAGTCAACATTATGAGTTTTTGAACATTGAGTATGAGTCTATGCAACTTGGATATGGATAGGGGACCAAACCAAAGAGTTATGCCCTAAAGAAAGCTTATAGTCTAGGGGTAAGAATGACACTTTGAACCACCACAAATGCCCTATCAAGAGCAACATTTGCCTCTAACTAGGTATACAGGTACCACTAACTAACATTTTTGAGCACTAGGTATGAGTCTCGGGGCTCTAGGCATGGCCAAGGGAGGAAAMATAAATGTYAAKMACTAAAGGARTACCCAAGCCATCTAGGGCCAAKAAGGATGCCTCAAACAACCACATATGKCCTCTTGAGKGTGTYRCTGGCCTATTATTACAAATGTTGGTACCACCAAGTGGTTTTGAGTAGTATATATGTGTCCTAGGGCCCTGGAAATGATCTAGGGATGAAGGACATGCCCTAGGTCCTAAAGGAATTTTTGAGGCATATAGAGACATGAACAATGCCTTAAAGCACCACACATTACCTCTGTAGGGTATCCTTAGCCTTTGAAAAGTATGTTTGTTTCCGCATAATTTTTTGATCATTAGGTATGGGTMTCAAAGACTTGATATGGTCGAGGGTGGGAACTAAATCCTTAGTTGAAGTAAGCCTCTATCCCCAACCCCATCCATTCTTTGGACCCTAACTCCACATGCATCCCCATTTTACCCCAAGCCACCGATGTCCTCTTTCATTGGTCCCTTGCCTCTATCTTGACCACCTTCATGGAAGGGCCATAGCCACCCCTTGGGAAATCATCACCTCTACCCCTAAAATATATTCCTTAGGGCCTTATATTTCAGATGTGTTAGATCTGAGATTTTTTGCCCAATTTTACCAATTTTTTGCATTATCTTCCACTTGCGCTACCACAACTTGCTCAACTTACTTGTTCAAAAAACATTCATGGCATTGTTATTTATACACTCCACACCTCCACAGATTTCTCCACATATAAAAAATATGCTCAAAAGGTTAGCTCTAAATTCTTTGAATTTTCTTGAAATCAGGTTGTATGGAATTATTTTCAACCAGTCCCAAATCCCTCCTATTTTGCATATTATGTTCATAGGTTGTAGCAAAAATGTTAACACACAACTATTATTGAATGACTTTGGGAATAAATCACAGTGGACAATTTGTTTACTTACCATTGAAACACATCATAAATTGGATACTCGACAACCATTGTTTGAAGCAACAATTGAATGCAAATTGTCGATATGTGATCTCGTTCCCTCCAAAATGTTAATTGGGCCACCGGTTGATCATCCAACCGGATCCTCGAAAATTCAACCATACACTTTTAAACTCTTCGACTATCGGATCAATTTATCGATTAAACCTCAACCATTGATTTATTCATCGCCCACCAAAACAAGAAGCATAACCTTGACACTCAGCAACAGTCTGATGATGCAGGGGTCGAATATTGACCATCGATCTAGTTCCCCGAACATCAAGACTATCGAGCCCCCAGGCCATTAACTTTGCATTCTCAATAGTTTTCTCCTATCTGGTATGCCATAGGGATCACCAGGCCACCAACCTACTGAGTCCTCGGGCATTTAAATTTGCACCCACAAACAATTTTCCCTGATCATAGTTCCATAGGTCACAATTCCAAAGGTCATAGTCCATGTTATCCCCTATCCTAGGGATAACTAAGGAGATTATGTCTTGAGGCCCACAGGTCTTAGACATGGATTACCGAGAGCCAGACGAATTGATATTGGCCCCAGAGGGCCCATATTTTCTTCAATGCATCCCATCTATCAGCAGCAACATCCATCCCACCAGCTTGGCTCTAAAGCATCAGTGGGTCTTTCTCCATGAGGTAATGAGTCTCAGTATCATGGTATGTGTCACTTTGATTTTAGAAGCAT
The DNA here is from genome assembly GCA_009831015.1 of Picea engelmannii. Lineage (NCBI taxonomy): Eukaryota > Viridiplantae > Streptophyta > Pinopsida > Pinales > Pinaceae > Picea > Picea engelmannii. The sequence continues at coordinate 649,083 of ML778626.1, forward strand.
TTGAATATGTTGCACTGAACTCTCCTTTATTTCATAACGTTTCCTTTTAAATTATGCTCTTTATCTTGTTCATACTTGGGGGGTTACATAATTCCCTAGTAAGTTGATTCCCTTTAGGATGAGTTGCCACTGGGTGGGTCTATGAAAGGTCATTGTTCCATAGGTCATAGTTCTAGAGGGCGTAGTTCCATAGGTGATAGTTCCACAGGTCATAGTTCCACAGGTCATAGTTCCAAAGGTCATAGTTCCAGAGGTCATAGTTCTAGAGGGCCTAGTTCCAAAGGTCATAGTTCCAGTGGTCATAGTTATGGAGGGCGTAGTTCCACAGGTCAAAGTTCTAGAGCTCGTAGTTCTAGAGGTCATAGTTCCACAGGGCGTAGTTCTAGAGGTCATAGTTCTAAAGGTCATAGTTCCACAGGTCATAGTTCCATAGGTCATAGTTCCAAAGGTCATAGTTTGATAGGTCATAGTTCCATAGGGCGTAGTTCAAGAGGTCATAGTTCTGGAGGGCATAGTTCCACAGGTCAAAGTTCCAGAGCACGTAGTTCTAGAGGTCATAGTTCCAGAGGTCGTAGTTCCAGAGGCCATAGTTCCAGAGGCCATAGTTCCAGATGTCATAGTTCAAGAGGGTGTAGTTCCAAAGGTTGTAGTTCTAGAGGGCGTATTTCTAGAGGTCAAAGTTCCACAAGTCACAGTTCCATAGGCCATAGTTCCAAAGGTCATAGTTCCAGAGGGCGTAGTTCCAGAGGTCATAGTTCTAGAGGTCATAGTTCCAGAGGGCATAGTTTCAGAGGGCATAGTTCCAGAGGTCATAGTTCCAGAGGGCATAGTTCCACAGGTCATAGTTTTAGAGGTCATAATTCCAGAGGGCATAGTTCCAGAGGTCATAGTTCCAGAGGGCGTAGTTCCAGAGGTCATAGTTCCAGAGGGCATAGTTCCAAAGGTCATAGTTCCAGAGGGCGTAGTTCCAGAGGTCGTAGTTCCACGGGTCATATTTCTTGGGGTCATTCCACAGGTCATAGTTCCAGAGGGCATAGTTCAAGACGTCATAGTTCCACAGGTAGTTCAAGAGGTCATAGTTCCAGAGGGCGTAGTAACTCAAGTTCACTATTCGAAAGGTTTGTTTAATATTAATAAAGAAATAATCTAATTATTGGTAACTCAAGTTCACTATTCAGAAGGTTTTTTTAATATTAATAAAAGATTAATCTAAACTATTAGATATAATTTATAATTTAATTTAAAAGAGATGTATAATGTAATTATTTATATTTATTTCAATTATAAATATTAAAAATTTATATATATTTTAATTTTATTTAATAAATTCAAAATAAAAATAAATTTATTTATAAAAATAAAATTATTTTAATAAAGAAAATAATAATTGATTTATTTTTATATTATTTATTTAAATTTATAAATATTTCAATATCCTTTTATAGCCCAGAGGACGACCCTTAGTTTAATGGGCATATGCATGATAAACACTCTTTCAATTAATTAAAAGCCATAGAAGCTAATAAATTACAAAATGATTTGTTGAAAAGTGTGAGAATATTTTTAATTAAAAAAAATCATTAAAATATTTATGGGGTCATGCACAAAGTTGAGTCCACTTATTTAGATGATTATGGATTTCAAAAAAGTGTGTTAGTTACCAAAATCTATAAAGCAAATATATTTTGGTGCTTAGCATTGGAGATGTTGAGCTTAGCACCAAGGGGATGATTATTTAAGGAATGTGTGCTCAGGGTTGGAATTTCAATATGAAATAGTTTGTTAAATTTGATATTTAACAATTGAATTATTGGTTTTCATATTTTTAAGGAAGAATGATGATAATTTGACATTTAACAATTCAATCATTGGTTTTGTTTTTAACGAAAAATGATGATGATTATGGAGAATTTTTAACTTATTCCATCCCTATGTGTGCTCCATATAACATGAGTTATATCTTGAATGCTTTATATTGTGATTAAAAGAAAAATGATTTTTATACATCTCCATTAGGCATATGTGTTATAATGCACATATGCTATGTTTCACAACAAACTACAAGTCCCCATTATTGTGAACTCTTCATGAATAAAGATTAATTGCAATATATAGGCCCTAAATGATCTCTTTAATGCTCAAGTACCATGAACCATGCCCCAAAGTAGGATACATGAACTCTTTAGGATTCTTGGGCTCAAAGACCATGAAAGAGACCACAAACCATGAGGTGGAAATATAAGTGTTGCTAAGAAGCCATCACGTGGAAATATAAGTGTTCTTAAGAGGTATTGTACTCTATGAACGAAAGTCATGTTCTTGACAATTGTTAGGGGGACAAAATCATGTCCCTTAGGCCATGATTGATGCTACTTCAATTGAGTGTCATAGATGAGGCCTCAAACCACCAAACATGACCACTATAGGGATCTTTGGCCTCCAATTAGGAATGCTATCTTTGATAGAACTCATTGTGCCCCAGATTCAGTTCTTGAGGCTTTGACAACTATGAAAAAGACCTTAAACCACCAAACATGACATCTATAGGGAACATTTCACTTCCATTTGAAAACACATGAGGACCATTATGATGTATTACATACCACATACATGTATTGAGGCCTTCATAATGGTTGAGGGATGAAAGCAAGGGTCTTAGGCCCTACATGATGCTCCTTAGGGTCAATGGTCATGTAAGAGGCCTTTAACCACCACTCATAACCTATGTAGTAGATATTTGGACTCCAACTAAGACTATAAGTGTGGTTAGGAGGTACTGTATACCAGAGATTGGCCTCAAGTCCATCACAATGGTCGATTAGTAAAACAATTGACTTAGGACTTGAATAAGTCTTGGGTGGGTGCAAGCTAATGATGGCCTCTCATGACACGTTAGTGGTAATGAAAACAAGGAAAAATAATAATATGTTAACTTGGGGGGATGATTCGAGGTACTTTCATAATGAATTTGAATATGGTACAAAAGATAAAATATAGGAAATTGAATAAACTTTCTGAATATATAATTTTTATTTATAGAATTTATGTATGACTATGTGAAATTTGAGTTTTTCTAACAGTAGTATGTTATTTTTCATGCAAACTATAATGCATATGTTCCCATTGAGTACGTAAATGGTGGAATTTCCTTTTAAAAAACTATAGAAATGTAGAGAAATCATTGTTCTTGTGTATGGCTATTTTTTCAAAATTTATAATTTTAATTTTTTAAATTATGAAATTCATTATATCCTTGAAATTACAAGGCCCTTGCATTAATGCAGGGTATGAGGGCCTTAACATAATCAAATACCATTATTTTATTATATTGTAGATCTTGGTTTGTACTAGTGCAACATATAACTTATTTAAAAAATTGTTAAGGTGATATAAAGTTATAGTAGGAATAAAAGATGTATGTATTTTAAGATTGTAAATTATATATTTGGAATCTACATAGTCAAYTCCATATGTGTGTGTAGTTTCACTAACGATAGATTTATGTAGCCTATACAAAAATAACGTGAAAAATAGAGACATTGAGAAGCCTTCAAAAAAATTGAGGTTTCGGTGTGTTTGTAACCCAAACCACTAGGTTTGTCATTTCGAACCTATATCCAATGTATCTAGATTAACAAATATGTATGCTAAAGTTGTTACTCCCTCCCAAAAATATTGAATGAAAAGAATGTGTTCGTGTTCTAGAGTGTCCACACTATGTAGAGTGTGCACATGTTCTAGAGTGTATGCACATTCTTAGAACACGCACACATTCTAGAGTGCATGCATGTTCTTAGAATGCTCATGTGCACATTCTAGAGTGGGTTTTTTTTCTTAGAATTCTCATGTGTTATTTTGACTAAGCATTCACATGGTAGGTCTAACAAGAATGTGCTAAAGGAATCTTGTAGGTATCTAGGGCCATCAACGAAATGTTGATCCACCACAAAGGATGTTTAAAGGGTATTCTTGGTCGCCAGATGGGGTAGTCAACATTATGAGTTTTTAAACATTGAGTATGAGTCTATGCAACTTGGATATGGATAGGGGACCAAACCAAAGAGTTATGCCCTAAATAAAGCTTATAGTCTAGGGGTAAGAATGACACTTTGAACCACCACAAATGCCCTATCAAGAGCAACATTTGCCTCTAAATAGGTATACAGGTACCACTAACTAACATTTTTGAGCACTAGGTATGAGTCTCGGGGCTCTAGGCATGGCCAAGGGAGGAAAAATAAATGTTAATCACTAAAGGAATACCCAAGCCATCTAGGGCCAAGAAGGATGCCTCAAACAACCACATATGGCCTCTTGAGGGTGTTGCTGGCCTATTATTACAAATGTTGGTACCACCAAGTGGTTTTGAGTAGTATATATGTGTCCTAGGGCCCTGGAAATGATCTAGGGATGAAGGACATGCCCTAGGTCCTAAAGGAATTTTTGAGGCATATAGAGACATGAACAATGCCTTAAAGCACCACACATTACCTCTGTAGGGTATCCTTAGCCTTTGAAAAGTATGTTTGTTTCCGCATAATTTTTTGATCATTAGGTATGGGTMTCAAAGACTTGATATGGTCGAGGGTGGGAACTAAATCCTTAGTTGAAGTAAGCCTCTATCCCCAACCCCATCCATTCTTTGGACCCTAACTCCACATGCATCCCCATTTTACCCCAAGCCACCGATGTCCTCTTTCATTGGTCCCTTGCCTCTATCTTGACCACCTTCACGGAAGGGCCATAGCCACCCGTTGGGAAATCATCACCTCTACCCCTAAAATATATTCCTTAGGGCCTTATATTTCAGATGTGTTAGATCTGGGATTTTTTGCCCAATTTTACCATTTTTTTGCATTATCTTCCACTTGCACTACCACAACTTGCTCAACTTACTTGTTCAAAAAACATTCATGTCAGTATTATTTATACACTCCACACCTCCACGGATTTCTCCACATATAAAAAATATGCTCAAGAGGTTAGCTCTAATTTCTTTGAATTTTCTTGAAATCAGGTTGTATGGAATTATTTTCAACCAGTCCCAAATCCCTCCTATTTTGCATATTATGTTCATAGGTTGTAGCACAAACATTAACACACAACTATTATTGAATGACTTTGGGAATCAATCATAGTGGACAATTTGTTTACTTACCATTGAAACACATCATAAATTGGATACTCGACAACCATTGTTTCAAGCAACGATTGAATGCGAACTGTTGATCTGTGATCTCGTTCCCTCCAAAATGTTAATTGGGACATCGGTTGATCATCCAACCGGATCCTCGAAAATTCAACCATACGCTTTTAAACTCTTCGACTATTTGATCAATTTCTCGATTAAACCTCAACCATTGATTTATTCATCGCCCACCAAAACAAGAAACATAACCTTGACACTCAGCAACAGTCTGATGATGCAGGGGTCAAATCTTGACCATCGATCTAGTTCCCCAAACATCAAGACTATCGGGCCCCTAGGCCATTAACTTTGCATTCTCAATAATTTTCTCCTATCTGGTATGCCATAGGGATCACCAGGACACCAACCTACTGAGTCCTCGGGCATTTAAATTTGCACCCACAAACAATTTTCCTTGATCATAGTTCCATAGGTCACAATTCCAAAGGTCATAGTCCATGTTATCCCCTATCCTAGGGATAACTAAGGAGATTATGTCTTGAGGACCACAGGTCTTAAACCTGGATTACCGAGAGCCAAACGAATTGAGATTGGCCCCAGAGGGCCCATATTTTCTTCAATGCATCCCATCTATCAGCAACAACATCCATCCCACCAGCTTGGTCCTAAAGTAGCAGTGGGTCTTTCTCCATGAGGTAATGAGTCTCAGTATCATGGTATGTGTCACTCTAATTTTAGAAGCATTTGAATATGTTGCACTGAAATCTCCTTTATTTCATAACGTTTTCTTTTAAATTATGCTCTTTATCTTGTTCATACTTGGGGGGTTACATAATTCCCTAGTAAGCTGATTCCCTTTAGGATGAGTTGCCATTAGGTGGGTCTATGAAAGGTCATCGTTCCATAGGTCATCATTCCATAGGTCATAGTTCTAGAGGGCGTAGTTCCATAGGTCATAGTTCCACAGGTCATAGTTCCACAGGTCATAGTTCCATAGGTCATAGTTCCAAAGGTCATAGTTCCAGAGGTCATAGTTCTAGAGGGCGTAGTTCCAAAGGTCATAGTTCCAGTGGTCATAGTTCTAGAGGGCATAGTTCCACAGGTCAAAGTTCCAGAGCTCGTAGTTCTAGAGGTCATAGTTCCACAGGGAAGAGTTCCAGAGGTCATAGTTCTAAAGGTCATAGTTCCACAGGTCATAGTTCCATAGGTCATAGTTCCAAAGGTCACAGTTCGACAGGTCATAGTTCCATAGGGTGTAGTTCAAGAGGTCATAGTTCCAGAGGTCATAGTTCTAGAGGGCATGGTTCCACAGGTCAAAGTTCCAGAGCACATAGTTCCAGAGGTCATAGTTCCAGAGGTTGTAGTTCGAGAGGCCATAGTTCCAGGGGCCATAGTTCCAGATGTCATAGTTCAAGAGGGCGTAGTTCCAAAGGTCGTAGTTCCACAGGTCATAGTTCGATAGGTCATAGTTCTATACGACGTAGTTTCAGAGGTCATAGTTCTAGAGGGAATATTTCCAAAGGTCGTCGTTCCATGGGTTGTAGTTCTTGGGGTCAATCCACAGGTCATAGTTCCAGAGGGTGTAGTTCCAGAAGTCATAGTTCCACAGGTAGTTCTAAAGGGCATAGTACAGAGGGTGTAGATCAAGAGGTCATAGTTCCATAAGGCATATATCTAGAGGTCACAGTTCTACAGATCACAGTTCCATAGGTCATAGTTTCGAAGTTCATAGTTCTAGAGGGCGTAGTTCCAGAGGTCATATTTCTAGAGGTCATAGTTCCAGAGGGCGTAGTTCTAGATGTCATAGCTCCAGAGGGCGTAGTTCCACATGTCATAGTTCCACAGGTCATAGTTACAGAGGGCGTAGTTCCATAGGTCATAGTTCCATAGGGCGTAGTTCCAGAGGTCATAGTTCCAAAGGTCGTAGTTCCATGGGTCATAGTTCTTGGGGAAATTCCATATGTCATAGTTCTAGAGAGCATAGTTCCAAAGGTCACAGTTCCACAGGTAGTTCTAGAGGGGGTAGTTCTAAGGGGCGTAGTTCTAGAGGTCACAATTCCACAGGTCACAGTTCCACAGGTCATAGTTCCATAGGTCATAGTTTTGTATTTTATCTTGTAACATAAGGTCATAGTTCCACATGTAGTTCTAGAGGGCGTAGTTCCTGAGGGCATAGTTCAAGAGGTCATAGTTCCAGAGGGCATAGTTCTAGAGGTCACAGTTCCACAGGTCACAGTTCCACAGGCCATAGTTCCAAAGGTCATAGTTCCAGAGGGCGTAGTTCCAGAGGTCATAGTTCTAGAGGTCTAGAGGTCATAGTTCCAGAGGGCGTAGTTCCATAGGTCATAGTTCCAGAGGGCATAGTTCCACAGGTCATAGTTTTAGAGGTCATAATTCCAGAGGGCATAGTTCTAGAGGTCATAGTTCCAGAGGGCGTAGTTCCAGAGGTCATAGTTCCAGAGGGCATAGTTCCAGAGGTCATAGTTTCAGAGGGCGTAGTTCCAAAGGTTGTAGTTCCATGGATCATATTTCTTGGGGTCATTCCACAGGTCATAGTTCCAGAGGGCATAGTTCAAGACGTCATAGTTTCACAGGTAGTTCCAGAGGTCATAGTTCCAAAGGGCGTAGTAACTCAAGTTCACTATTCAGAAGGTTTGTTTAATATTAATAAAAAATTAATCTAATTATTGGTAACTCAAGTTCACTATTCGGAAGGTTTTTTTAGTATTAATAAAAGATTAATCTAAACTATTAGATATAATTTATAATTTAATTTAAAAGAGATATATAATGTATATGTTTAATGTAATTATTTATATTTATTTCAATTATAAATATTATATATATATATATATATATATATATATATATATATATATATATATTAATTTTATTTAATAAATTCAAAATAAAAATAAATTTATTTATAAAAATAAAATGATTTTAATAAAGAAAATAATAATTGATTTATTTTTATATTATTTATTTAAATTTATAAATATTTCAATATCCTTTTATAGCCCAGAGGATGACCTTAGTTTAATGGGCATATGCATGATAAACACTCTTTCAATTAATTAAAAGCCATAGAAGCTAATAAATTACAAAATGACCTGTTGAAAAGTGTGAGAATATTTTTAATTAAAAAAAATCATTAAAATATTTATGGGGTCATGTACAAAGTTGAGTCCACTAATTTTGATGATTATGTATTTCAAAAAAGTGTGTTAGTTACCAAAATTTATAAAGAAAATATATTTTGGTGCTTAGCATTGGAGATGTTGAGCTTAGAACCAAGGGGATGATTATTTAAGGAATGTGTGCTCAGGGTTGGAATTTCAATATGAAATAGTTTGTTAAATTTGACATTTAACAATTGAATTATTGGTTTTCATATTTTTAAGAAAGAATGATGATAATTTGACATTTAACAATTCAATCATTGGTATTGTTTTTAATGAAAAATGATGATGATTATGGATAATTTTTAACTTATGGTTAAATTCCATCCCTATGTGTGCTCCATATAACATGAGTTATATCTTGAATGCTTTATATTGTGGTTAAAAGAAAAAGGATTTTTATACATCTCCATTAGGCATATGTGTTATAATGCACATGTGCTATGTTTCACAACAAAATCTACAAGTCCCCATTATTGTGAACTCTTCATGAATAAAGATTAATTACAATATATAGGCCCTAA
>ML778626.1:691172-727171 GCA_009831015.1 Picea engelmannii
GTGGCTTAACACCCGATTGGTCCATGATCTCTATTTAAAGAGCATGGAGGGTCATTTGCCGATGATCGATTGTGAGAAACTCTCTTGTAAAATCTCTCTGTAATATTTTTCTTTGCATTAATAAACTGCTCCAAGTGGCCGCAGTGGTTGGGGCCGTGGATGTTTCCCCGTAGGGTTTTTACCATGTGAAAACATCGGTGTGTTGATCTTTGATCTAGTTATGTGAGTGGTTACTAAAGGTGTTCATCCTCTGTTGGAATACCTGTGTTGTTGAACAAGAGGGGGGTCTCAGATAACGTCCATGAAACTGGACTTAGACACTCCCTATCTCAGACTCTAATGTTTGGTTTTGAATGGCCTTGAAGAGTTTCCTCTCCAACCTAATCCAAGGCTCTAGTCCTGAACTAGTTTGTGAACCCTACAAACATAAAAGTCTAGTAGATTTTAAAATTAGTGTTGCTTTTATGGCTTTATCTTACGTCAAGGGGTATGAGGGTGAAACTGATGATGTGTAAAAGACGAAAGCAAAAATGAATGAAAAATCTAGAAACAAAAAACTTTTACGAAATGCAAAATTTCAACAACTTTTCACAAAGAATTTTTTTTTAATTTTTTCTAAGATTTTGGACATCAAACTCATAGGAATTTCGCTCGACTACGAGCTACTTATCATCTAAGTGCACTGAAAAAACTTACGAAATAAAAGACTTTTCCCTAGCTAATGATGCAGAAACACATTCTTTAACCAAAGAAGAAAATGAAAAGAGATTTTTTTATTTATTTAAATGCTAGTAAAGTAAGAAAGGGAAAATACCGACAAGCAAAAAACCAAAAAAAACAATTCTGGATTAAAGTGCATATCGCAAAGAATGAGAGTAAAGAATCACACAATGGCAATTGAAAAACAATGACTCTCACGCTTGTCTAAAAACCATAATTTTTTTTTTTTAATATTTTTTGTCAACTATTAACTGAGAAAAAGCAGGCTAAGGGTAAGATGAATCTTAAGCTACTGACTATTCAAACATAGATTCAAACACCTGAGAGGAATACTTCTTATCAAAGGAGGGGATGACTGCCCCACCCTGAACAAAAAGTAACCTATACAAGCATGCGACTGTCACTCAAACAACACACGTGCCAATGCGTGCTAAACAAAGACAGAGGACGTGTACATGCAGGATGACCTTGTACAGGCTGCGTGTATATCTAAATTCTAAGAAAAAATATGAAAACAAACAGACCAGACCAGGAAGGGGCCTCTGGTATTGATAACCAGGATCCCTTGAAGGCTTGGATACTCTTTCTCACAGACAAACAAATAATGCAAGGAAAAATAATAAAGCAAAAAACAAACTGAGATAGGACTGTTAGCAAACAAGACTCAGACAAGATTCCAGAAAACCCCCTGAGAATGTGTAATTCTGACAGGGAAGAGGAGGACTGCCTCTAAAGTTCTTTGAACTCCTACATGCTACTGCTATCTCTACAACTAGCGTTTACATGTGGGCTGTAAGAGGATAGGGCGCGGGTACACGTGTTCAGGCCTTATGCAGGATGTGTGTACCTCTGTGTGTCCCAAAAAACACAGTCAAGCAAAAGTCAGGGAAAGCTGGTATTGTAAACCAGACTCCCTGCTAGCTCAGACCTTACAGAAATAAAAGAAAAAGACAGGTAAAGAAAAAATAGAAAACCTAGTCTTTAAACTACCCAAAAACTTAAATAAATCCAGGAACCCTAAAGAGTATTCTCTTAGTGGAGTCGCCAATTCTGTTGTTGGGAAAAACACCCTACAGACTAGCAAACTAGGGTCAGACTTGCATGCAGATTTGACCGAATAGAAACTACTTTGTTACCTACATCCCAAGATTTAAACCCCTTTTTCTCAGTAAATGCATGGAAAAGGACCACCTACCTTATTACCGATGTTCAATGTAGATCCTCCATTGCACTTTGATTACTTGCTTGCACTGCTCCTTCCATAGATGACCTGCACTCAAGACAAACAACAACTATGCATGCATGCTACTTCTATACTCAAGGGTTAGAAATCAAGCATAAATTAATCAAACCATAGACAATTCATGAATTGGGATGGGAAAAACATTCTTTTTATTACTGAAAGTGAATCACCTTACAAAAGCTGAGACCGGCCACCACTCCTTGAACCTGATCCTGGGTTCCTCTTCTTCTGTCCTTCAACTGCTTTGCGTTAAATCTCCTTTGGCATGAGGAAAGGCTAAAGGGTTGGGACAATGGATTACGTAAATGGGCAGAGTTTCTTCGCTATATTTTTTCCTCTTCCAAATGGTACCCCTACCCCTTCTTTTATAAGCTAGAAGGAGCAAGGGTTTTGGACGAACCCTCGGCCATGCATGGCCGGGAGTTTCAGTTAACTGACCCATAGATTTTTGTTCTATTGACAACTTTCCTTTTTTCGTACTTTGGTAGGTACACGTGGGATGTTGTGAGTCAACCAGTGTGTACACGCATGCAATAATGGGTTAGGGCACGTGGGCCTTGACACAAGAGGATTTTCAAAGAATTGTTCAGCAGAGTTTTGGCAAAGAAGGGATATGAGTTGGCCTGATGCCAGGTAAGCATGTGTGGTGCAATTTAAGGTTATAACATGTAGTTCCAAAGGTTATAGTTCCATAGGGCGTAGTTCCAGAGGTGATAGTTCCAGAGGTCATAGTTCCAAAGGTCGTCGTTCCATAGGTCATAGCTCCATAGGTCATAGTTCTTGGGGAATTTCCATAGGTCATAGTTCTAGAGTGCATAGTTACAAAGGTCATAGTTCCATAGGTAGTTCTAGAGGGCGTAGTTCTAGGGGGAGTAGTTCTAGAGGTCACGGTTCCATAGGTCACAGTTCCACAGGTCATAGTTCCACAGGTCATAGTTTTGTATTTTATATAGTAACATAAGGTCATAGTTCCACAGGTAGTTCTAGAGGGCATAGTTCCATAGGGCATAGTTCAAAAGGTCATAGTTCCAGAGGGCGTAGTTCTAGAGGTCACAGTTCCACAGGTCATAGTTCCAAAAGTCATAGTTCCGAAGGTCATAGTTCCAGAGGGCGTAGTTCTAGAGGTCATAGTTCTAGAGGTCATAGTTCCAGAGGGTGTAGTTCCAGAGGTCATAGTTCCAGAGGGCATAGTTCCACAGGTCATAGTTCTAGAGGTCATTGTTCCAGAGGGAATAGTTCCAAAGGTCATAGTTCTAGAGGGCATAGTTCCAGAGGTCATAGTTCCAGCTGGCATAGTTCCAGAGGTCACAGTTCCAGAGGGCGTAGTTCTAGAGGTCGTAGTTCCACAGGTCATATTTCTTGGGGTCATTCCATAGGTCATAGTTCTAGAGGACATAGTTCAAGATGTCATAGTTCCATAGGTAGTTCCAGAGGTCATAGTTCCAGAGGGCGTAGTTCAAGATGTCATAGTTCTAGAGGGCGTAGTTCCAGAGGTCACAAATCCATAGGTCACAGTTCCACAAGTCATAGTTCCAAAGGTCATAGTTCCATAAGGCGTAGGTCTAGAGGTCATAGTTCCAGAGGGTGTAGTTCTAGAGGTCATAGTTCCAGAGGGCATAGTTCCATAGGTCAAAGTTCCAGAGCACATATTTCCAGAGGTCATAGTTCGAAAGGGCATAGTTCCAGAGGTCATAGTTCCAGAGGGCGTAGTTCTGGAGGTCATAGTTTCATAGGGCATAGTTCCAAAGTTTGTAGTTCCATGGGTCATTGTTCCTGGGGTAACTCAACAAGTCATAGTACTAGAGGGCATAGTTCTAGAGGTCATAGTTCCACAAGTAGTTCTAGAGGTCATAGTCCCATAGGGCATAGTTCAAGAGGTCATAGTTCCAGAGGGTGTAGTTTCAGAGGTCACAGTTCCAGAGGTCATGGTTCCATAGGTCATAGTTCCAGAGGGCATATTTCCATAGGCCATATCTCTATAGGTCATAGTTCCAAAGGGCATAGTTCCAAAGGTCATAGTTCCAGAGGGCATAGTTCCATAGGTCATAGTTCTAGAGGGCGTAGTTCCATAGGTCATAGTTCCATAGGTCACAGTTCCACAGGTCACAGTTCCACAGGTCATAGTTCCATAGGTCATAGTTCAAAGGTCATAGTTCCAGAGGTCATAGTTCTAGAGGGCATAGTTCCAGAGGTCATTGTTCCATAGGTCATAATTTTGGAGGGCATAGTTCCATAGGTCAAAGTTCTAGAGCACGTAGTTATATAGGTCATAGTTCCACAGGGCGTAGTTCTAGAGGTCATAGTTCCAGAGGTCATAGTTCCATAGGTCATAGTTCCAAAGGTCATAGTTCCATAGGTCATAGTTCCATAGGTAGTTCTAGAGGGCGTAGTTCCAGAGGGCATAGTTCAAGAGGTCATAGTTCCAGAGGGCGTAGTTCTAGAGGTCAAAGTTCCACAAGTCACAATTCAATAGGTCATAGTTCCAAGGTTCATAGTTCCATAGGGCGTAGTTCCAGAGGTCATAGTTCTAGAGGGCGTAGTTCCATAGGTCAAAGTTCCAGTGCATGTAGTTCCATAGGTCATAGTTCCACAGGTCATAGTTACAGAGGCCATAGTTCGAGAGGGTGTAGTTCCATAGGTCATAGTTCTGGAGGGCGTAGTTCCAAAGGTCGTAGTTCCACAGGTCATAGTTCCAAAGGGCATATTTCTAGAGGGCGTAGTTCTAGAGGTCATAGTTCTATAGAGAATAGTTCCAAAGGTCGTAGTTCCATGGGTCATAGTTCTTGGGGTCATTCCACAGGTCATAGTTCCATAGGGCGTAGTTCTAGAGGTCATAGTTCCACAGGTAGTTCTAGAGGGCATAGTTCTAGAGGGCGTAGTTCAAGAGGTCATAGTTCCAGAGGGCATAGTTCCAGAGGTCACAGTTCCACAGGTCATAGTTCCACAGGTCATAGTTCCAAAGGTCATAGTTCTAGAGGGCATAGTTCCAGAGGTCATAGTTCTAGAGGTCATAGTTATAAAGGGTGTAGTCCCAGAGGTCATAGTTCCAGAGGGCATAGTTCCATAGGTCATAGTTCCATAGGTCATAGTTCTAGAGGGCTTAGTTCCATAGGTCATAGTTCCACAGGTCACAGTTCCATAGGTCATATTTCCATAGGTCATAGTTCCAAAGGTCATAGTTCCAGAGCTCATAGCTCCAGAGGGCATAGTTCCAGAGGTCATAGTTCCAGAGGTCATAGTTCTAGATGTCATAGTTCTGGAGGGCGTAGTTCCACAGGTCAAAGTTCCAGAGCATGTAGTTCCAAAGGTCATAGTTCCATAGGGCATAGTTCTACAGGTCATAGTTCCAAAGGTCATAGTTCCACAGGTCATAGTTCCATTTTTCATAGTTCCAAAGTTCATAGTTCCAGAGGTCATAGTTCCATAGGGCGTAGTTCTAGAGGTCATAGTTCCAGAGGTCATAGTTCTGGAGGGCATAGTTCCATAGGTCAAATTTCCAGAGCATGTGAAGGCCATTTTCTTGGCATGGTGTGCATATTATGATAGTGTCACTCACAAATACCTAGTGGAAATGAGAAGGTTGGCTCGTGATGAGACCCCCTTTCTCTCAGCCAGGCAACTAAGAGCCATTACCTTGGCTTGGTGACCAGATGATGGTAATGCCATACCACTAGATATCCATGATCATGATAGGTTGGCTCGTGACGAGACCTCCTATCCTCCAACTAAACCTTTAAGCATTCATAATCATTATTCTTGTGGGTCCCCCTTTTCTCAAAGATAAGTGTTTCATTGCTTTCTTGGGTGATCCTTGGGTGAAGTATATAGAAGGTTTATAATTAGGATTTTATCTTTTAGGTCTTGGATTATCCCTCCTATCATTCATGCACACCAATCTCCCTTACCTATCCATCCACCCTTCACCTCTTCTCACCTCATCCCCATTTTCCCTTCTCACCCCACCCCCTCATCCCCACATCTCTCGGTCTAACCTATCTCCCACTATTTTCCTCCCCTCCCAAAACCATCCACCTTCCCTCTTTTATCACCTCTTCTCCCAACCCCTCTAGCAGATTCTATATTCTTTCCTTCATACCCACCACTTACCCTGCCTTACCCATCCACATTTTTCCTCTTATCACCTCCCCCCCATTCCCTCTCTTTCCCCACCCCCTCATTACCACCTCCCCTTGTTTAACATACCTCCCCCTCTTCTCTCCCCCACCCCCTTTTCCACCCAAACTGTTATAGAGTAACTTTTCTATGAGTAAACAAGCCTTCACACTGACCTTATTATGGTTAGGAACATATGATAGGATATAACACTATGGATTCCACCTATATCTAATGCACACAATCAAATTATGCTAAAGGAGGAAGAAGGAGGACATATTACATTTTATTGATGGTTGTGCAATCATATTCTTATGAAGAAGCTCCTCAAATCCAACTCCTATGCAACCTCTTATACCTACTACTTGCACACAAGACAAACATCATAACTTCCTCAAACCTTTTGGCACATGAAATATAATTATATGCAAAGAGATCTCAACTAATACCTCAAGTAATACTATATCTACCAAACAAAATCATAAACATAACATAAATGATTTAAAAAATGTTTGGATGGGGAAAGGAACATAGATATATATTGATAAAGTGAGTTGCGACAAGTATAGATTAACTTGATTTGCTTGATGCACTCCTTGCTCTTGGTGTTATAGTTCTATTTTCCACCCTTAGAGAGACACATGGAGGACCCATTGACACTATCATGTTGAGATACACTCTTCTACCTTGGATTTCACAAATTTTGAGAAAGGTAGTTTCCTAAAAATATGAAACTAATCATGAGTTGAATCACTGGAAACAGAAAGTCATTCAAGGTAGTTTCCTATAAATATGAAACTAATCATGAGGTGAGTTTCTTTCTCATGATATGACCTTGGGAACTCTTAATACACATATATTTCACTGATTTCTAGAGATCTAGAATCATCCCCTATCCTCCTTCATCAATCAATATAAAGAAGACATTCCAAGGGAGAAAGAGAGGAAGAATCCAAGTATACTTATGTTGTAGGTTTTCAGAGGAGCTCATCCATAGATTTTTTCTTCATATTAGGTTATCATTTCTTGTGTTAGGGATAAGGAGGTGATGGAGTAAGGGCTAAGGGGAATCTCAATTCCATAGGGCGTATTTCCAGAGGTAAAAGTTCTAGAGGGAATAGTTCCAGAGGTCATAGCTCCACAGGGTCACAGTTCCAGAGGTCATAGTTCCTAGGGTCACAATTCTAGAGGTCATATTTGTAGAGGTAATTCCACAAGTCATAGTTCCATAGGGTGTAGTTCCATAGGTCATTGTGCCACAGGTCATAGTTCCATAGGTGAAAATTCTAGAGGGTATAGTTCTAGAGGTCATAGTTCCATAGGTCATGGTTGTTGGGGTTACATTTCTAGAGGTTATAGTTCAACAATTCATAATTCCTAGGGTCACATATCTAGAGGTTATAGTTMCACAAATAATTCCACATGTCAAAGTTCGAGAGGTCATATTTCCACAAGAACTACACCCTCTGGAACTATGACCTCTAGAAATACCTGTGGAACTATGACCTCTGGAACTATGCCATCTAGAACTATGACTTGTGGAATTACCCCAAGAACAATGACCCGTGGAACTATGACCTTTGGAACTATGCCCTCTGGAACTATGAACTCTAGAACTACGCCCTCTGGAACTATGACCTCTAGAACTATGACCTCTAGAACTATGCCCTGTGGAACTATAACCTCTGGAACTACGTGCTATGGAACTTTGACCTGTGGAACCATGCTCTAAGAAAATATGACCTATAGAACTATGCCCTTTGGAACTATGACCTCTAGAGCTATGACCTCTCGAACTACTCCCTCTGGAACTATGACCTTGGGAAATATGACTTGTGGAACTGTGACCTGTGGATTTGTGACCTCTAGAACTACGCCCTCTGGAACTATTACCTCTAGAACTACCTGTGGAACTATAACCTCTGGAACTATTCCCTCTAGAACTATGACCTGTGGAATGACCCCAAGAACTATGACCCATGGAACTACGACCTTTGGAAGTACACCCTCTGGAACTATGAACTTTGGAACTATGCCTGTTACACCTCAATATTGCTCACTTTGATACGTGTCGTAAGTGTCGCATGATCCTCTCAATTGTCGCAAGTGTCGTATGTCATTCACAAGTGTCGCAAACATCAAACAAAGCATACTGCTGTGATGATGACACCAAGGAGACATATAGAATAAATTAGACACTTGATTTGGAGGAGGAAGAATGATTAACTGAAGTAAAAAAACTCTTATCACCTGAAAGGAGCTCTTAAACAAGGGTTTGGAAGGTGAGCGCTCCTCTGCATCAGCCTTAGGAGCACTGGCGCTCCCCTATAAGGTCTCAGGGAGCGTTATAACGCTCATCTTCCCCTATGAATGAGCACTATCCATCCTTGGAGTGCTGGCGCTCCCCTCAAGCTTCCTAGAGAGTGCTACAGTGCCCTGATACCCCTTTTGAGGGAGCATTGTCTAATCTGAGGCAGTAGTTGGCTCATTGAGGAGAATAAGGGGAGGATCTTTCGAGTTTAGAAGGCAGTTGTACTCAAATTCTTGGTTCCATCAGGAGATCCCTGATCCAAGGAGAAGGTTCCTCAACTTGTTCTAAAGATAACTCTAGAGGTTAATCTTCTCTTAACCTATATAAGCAAGCTTTCTAATGGTGAAAGAGGGTTGCAAAAAGGAGAATCACACCAAACTTATGATCTCATAAGTGGTGCTGGAACGGGGAAGAATTGTTAGCATGAAACCTATGATCTCATAGGAAACACACAGTCAGCTGAAGGAGAGTGATCAATGAAGCTGCTATTATCCAGGTCGTGGATCTTTCGAGCAAGGGTTAGACAAAGGGGACTTGACGAAGCTGTCACATTCACATCTACGATTGTAAGCGCTGTTGTTGTTTTTCTCATTAATATGACACGCTTGGCCTGTTTCTTTCTAGTTCGTGTCTAATCTTACATGAAATTATCATTAATAGATAGATCTGTTTTCAAGCTAATATCAATAGAGTAGGAAGCGGTCGTACTTTTTTTGTCTACAGGACTCAGTGAGGAGCGAAAGATTGGAGCTCAACTCGGAGCGTGCAGGGAAAAACGTCGATAAAACGGTACCTCTATTCTCCTTCCTTCTCATGTATTGGTTTGTATAGATTTTAAAGGAAGTCAGTGTCCACATTAAGCACTTTCTGTCTTAGAGTTAAGGTCTAGCTCTTTGAGGCAATCTACCTGTTCGTAGGGAGATTTTCCTACAACAGAAACTGGCGACTCCACTGGGGACCGAATCAAAACTTTTGGTTTTGTGTTTCCTCATAGGCCTTGTCTTACCTTTTGTTTTATTGGACCTTGTTCACCCCTTTATATCTGATTGCACTTGCTGATTGACTCTTCACTCCATCACACTCAACTTGTTTGTCAAAATTTGACTGAATTTTAAGGTTTTTTTGACATTTTTGTGAGTTTTTGGGCACCAGTGCTACTCTGCCTTGTTAGAAGGGAACCAACACTCCCTTAGAGTGTTGTATAGAGCTTTATAATTCTTTGGTGACCCTTATACTAGAGCACCAACCCTTTTTGCCCAAAATCCCTTCAAAAATTGCAATTTTTGGAGGTCTAAACCCTGTTTTTTCACTTGCTGAGTTGCTTTGTGATTCAATGATGCTTCCTTTGACCTTTGACATGCTTCCTCCTAAGAAGTAAACACCTTATTGTTCATATTTTATTCCCTTCTTCATTCTTTTTGAGTTTTTGTTGTTGAGAGATTGAAATCAATCTCTTGCTTTCTTTTCTCCTATCCGACTGAGCGGGAACTCTAGTGAAGGACATTTGAAGTCTGTAACTCTTCTCATTTGGTTCTTTGAGGTCATCTGATCCAATCTTTTTCTCCTTCCTTTTGCATTTTTGGTTTTCTTTCTCTTGTTTGATTGCAAAAGGGTGTGTTTTTTGTGCGAAATCTGCATATTCTTGTCTGAATCTCCTTGATCTGAAAGGGTAGTTTGGCAGGACAAATTTTGC
Source organism: Picea engelmannii (assembly GCA_009831015.1). NCBI lineage: Eukaryota > Viridiplantae > Streptophyta > Pinopsida > Pinales > Pinaceae > Picea > Picea engelmannii. Next base: position 701,253 of record ML778626.1, read on the forward strand.
ATTGAATTGATTATCATTCGCATACAAATGACAAAAGTACATCTTAATGATTAGTTTGCATATTAGTTTGCATTTCTGAAATATTGTAGCATCATATTGGATTTGATTGAGAACAAAATTGATTGAAGGCATTCCTTATCAAGTGTTTGATAGTGAAAATGACTCTTCCTCTTTCCCTTAAATAGGTATTCATTGAAAAGAAACGATTGCTTATCATATTTCATGCATATTTTTGGGAATTGAGTCATCATTCCATCAGTTTCACTTTCGTACACCCTCTGAGTAAACAACAACCATTAAAATCAATGCTTAACTAAAATTTATCAGACTTTTTACATCTTTGTTAGCAAACCTACATTAGTTTAAGGTGTGGGGATTTGGAATAGGTTGAAAAGATAACTTTCCAAAGCTATCAAACAAACTTAGTATCTTGCGGTAGGGAGAGTCAAATCCAATTGTCGTATTGTCTTGCTGGGATCCCCCTCTCACACAGGGGTTACGCATGAGGTCACATTCGGGTGAGTTACAGAGATTATCCCTCCGTGGTTCAACTGTTTGTAGTGGTCGGATCGTATATTGGGGGTCATTGGAAGGTATACCCACGATTATGTGTGGGAGCCTTTCAAGTTGATTTCAGACTTGTTATCCTGCCCATACGTTCCAATTGGACTGTCGACTGTACCCACCCAGGGCTGACTACGAGTTGGTGACCTTAGTAGCCATAATCTTTAGGGTCTCACACAAGGTGACGGTGAAGGGAAGTCTCACTGTACCTGGAACAGACATTGGTCAAACTCACTCAGGCTCCTTGGAGGGTAAATACACAATTACTGCGTGGAAGCTTGCACCAAGGCATAAGTCCATTAAGCAGGTCGCCAACGTAACTGATCCACCCGCTCTATCCTCGCCCCTTCCTATTTTGATCTCGTGACATTGGATTTCATCACCAACTAGTGGTTTCATCGTAGGAATGTTTGTTTGATTGATTGCTTCTTAGATTTGTAGCGTGTGTTGTTTGTTTTACTTAGTGGACCTTAGTTCGAGTCAGTGATAATGGCATCGAATCCTGGGAGTACCAATGGAGGCACCCCTTCTCCTGGGGAACCTTATACTTTTCCTTCGTTTGGAAACTTTGGTCCTTCATATGTTGCCACACTGAGTCTTCCAAGACTCACTATTGGATTATCGGTTTGGTTGTTCCCCACTATGGTGATCCCAAATCCTCCCAATGTTTTAGTTGCACCTAATAATTTAGATGTCAATACACCACCCACACATCAACCTCATGTTGACTTTTCACCTTCTTCGCCTAGTAAAATCTCTAAAGAAAGTAGCCAGGTTGGTTAAAAGAAGAAGAAACAGAAAGAGAAGAAGAAGAAGAACCCGAAAAGGACAAAGGCCCCAACAACATCAGATGTTGGCTCTAAGAAACTAGTTACTGTTAATAGTATTGGGAGTGTTGATGAGGTCAACAAGATTAAAATGAAGAATCCAAAACCCAAATTCCCTTGTAGCCTTTGTAAGGGTGACCACTTTCTGAGGAATTGCCCCGGTCTTACCCAAGTCTTAGAAATGTGGTCCTCCACATCATCGGCCTCTATCGGTCATATCGATGATACCCCGCCAACTAGTGATGCTCGGGTTGGTGAGAATAAGCAAACTGTCAAGTTCCCTTGCATGTTATGTAGAGGTAATCATTACTCTCACCTTTGTCCTCGTATGGACGAGGCTTCTTCTCTTTTGTAAAAAATTCAACTTCCAAAAGGTTATCGTAAGCTTTCCTCTGACCCATCGTCGGTTGATGGACTGGTCAATCCGGTTCCATCCCCGGTCAGTTCGGTTGATCAGGTGGTCAATCTAGTTTCCTCCTCGATTGAACCACAAACCCAAGTGGCTGATTCAGTTCTGTCATCGATCAGCCCCGCTCTTCATCAAAAGAGTGACACCAAAGTGGTCGATCTGTTTTCATCCTCGGTCGATCCCACTCTCCCGTTAGAGAGTGACACCAAATCGGTCGATCCGTTTCCACATGTCGACCCCATTCTTCCCTTGGAGAATGACACTCAAGTGGTCGATCCAGTTTCACCATCGGTCGATCCCATTCCTCCATTGAGGAATGTCAAAGTGACTGATCCAGTCCCTTCCTTGGTCAGTCCCACTCTTCCTCTGAAGAGTGATAAAGTGGTCTATTCAAGTCCACCATTGGTTGATCCGATCCAATCATCGGTCGATCCTACTCTCCTTCTAGAGAGTAAACCTGACACTTCCCATGTTTTTCTAGTTAATACAGACTCTACCGTACCGGGGGGCATTCCTCCTTCTCCTACGAAACCCCCTCCAAGTAATGAGGCCATCCTTTTTGATTGGGGTGTGCTAATTGGACCTCGTCTTCCCTCTCACATTCCTTTCTAGATTACGGTACAAGTTCGTGGTCGAGACGTTCCTCAAACGTTGATAGATGAAGGTGCATCCGTTAGTATTTTGTCTTTTGTTGCTTGGTACGCTTTGGGTTGTCCACAGCTTGCACCAGTTACACATAATTTGCTAGCTTTTAATAGAAGAACTAGTCAACCTTAGGGATCCTTCCTCAGTTTCCTATAACTTTGGGAGGGAAAACAGTCTTTATCGATGTCATGGTAGTCCGAGACCCCTTGGATTTCTCTTTACTCCTTGGGTAGGATTATGTCTATGCTATGAAAGCTCTTGTATCCACTCTTTTCCGTGTGATATATTTCCCTCACTATGGAAGAATTGTGACTATTGATCAACTTTCATTCATCGGCCCCGACTGGGTTACCTCCCTAAGTGGTTCTTATATGCAGACAGTATCACCCTCGCCGCATGTCAATTATGTGGCATTGTCTCCCATGATTTCAACTTTTGATGCTTTGGATCCGGTAGTTGACATGGTGATCTCTTCGGTAGGGTTATTGGAGCCTGATCTCCTTACCCCTGTCACGACCCTCGACATGTGTTCCTTCCAGAGTGATTGCCTTCCATACGACGAAGATCTCCTGGAGGACATGACCATGTTTTGTCCCTTGACATTGTATCCTTCCAGAGCGTTATCCTCTTGGAAGCCATGATCAAGAAGCAACCGCGAGCATAGTTTATCTTCTCTGTGGAAAGCTCGTTAAAAAATGAAACAGAGGCATTGAGCATAGTTTTCTTCTCTGTAGCAAGCTTGTTAAAAAATGAAACAACAATCTGGGGATCGAACTTGGAACCTTGAGCATAGTTCTTTTCCTGTGTCAAGCTCGTTAAAAAATGAAACAGTCACCTCTCTTGAACCTTCATTTCATCCACTTGTATCCTTTTTCTCCCTCTAGCATAGAAATTGGTGACAACCTCAAAGTCGGTGAATGAATTAAAGCTTGGGGGGCATGTCTCCAGCCTTCGATGATCATTCTGGAGCTAAGCCACCAGCTTTCAAGATGGGGGCATACCGAGCTTAGTCTTTGTTCTTTCTCGTGCTCGTAAATACATGAGAATGTATCCGGGTAGACTTTTATTTCTTTTTCAGACCTGTATGGATACACGAAAAAGGAACCCCCTGGAGTCATCTTTAAACCCTTTTCAGACTCTCTAAATATGAAAAGATTGTCGAGTGATCTTGCTTCCTTTCATGCTCATTAAAAGGTTTGAAAGGGCGTCTTTCAAGTGGTAGTTTATCTCTTTTTTGGTCTCGTTGGACTAACTGTACGAAAAAGGAACTGAGAGAGTTCTCTTTTAAGTGTTTTTCCAGACTCTATAATCATGAAAAACCTTCGAGTTTTTTGTCTTTGGACTCGCTAAAACAAACATCGACAGGCCCATACGGGATCAAACCCTTACTTCTTCCGGTTCGTTAAACAAAGGAAGAGGAACTTACTGAAGGTGAGTTATATCGAGCATGTGTTATCCTCCTCGAGCTCATTAAATCAAAAAGAGGTACTCGTCTATCTGGATGGGGGAAAAATTGAAAGAAGCAAGCCAAGCAGTCTATTGAGAACATTATCAAGCCATTCTTAGAGTCGCCCTTGAACACGACACTTTGTCATATGCACGCATTATAACCCGCTGAACCTCTGCACTGAGCCAATCCTTTGAGTTTCTTTCATTCCTTTGGGTCACCTGATGCAAGTCACAACATCCACTGCATCATTAAGTTTTGGTCCATGTCATGTTTTTGTTGTTGTGCCTCRGTGTTCAAGGGAAGTATCCGCCTCGAGAGTCAGCCATCCCAAATATCTTGCCTCAAAACTTGTGTCAGTCCATGTCCATTTGATCTACCAATTACATCTCCATGTCCGTTTCATGTCGTTGATGGGGGATACATCAAGGCCCTCCTTCGACGAGTCTATTCCTGTCGACTTCAACACATTATCAGGGAATTAGGCTTAGAAACCAGTTAGTACTTTGGGACCTGCATGCTCAATGGCAGGCCTCCTCACATTTGACAGTAGGTTTACATCATTGACCTCTGATCAGATGATTCCATGGATGTTCGACTCCAACTCATCCATTCACATTCGCTGGAATGTATTAGGGTACCTTGGGAATCATTGACATTAATGGTGATATCCCTCACACTTGTTAACGGTTCACACTATTGACTGGTAATCAAGTGGCTTCTGCCATGTTCGACATCAGGAAATCTATTCACATGGTTAGAATCGTACCACATTGGGATCGGTAAGAATACCCTGGGTTGAGTCATCACTTGGATATATACTTTGCCCAGGTTGCGAAGGAGTTTCTCCTGGACAAAATGATGCATACACTATTACATAGATCCACTTTGTATTGGTCGTGGCTATGTCTTGTCACCTCATAGATCCACTGTGTATTCTTCGTGGCTATGATCAGTCTAGGTCATCAAGAGTATAGATCCACATTGTATTCCCAGTGGCTATACCTTTTAATCAATACAATTATGGATCCACAGTGTATTTTATGGCGGCCATATCTTGCAAGTCTTGATCACCCAAGCATAGGTATGCCTGCCTTGGGTTTTGAAATATGTCACGATATTTGTTGGATGTTTGTGTGCAACTTCCGTCAGGTTAATCGAGTCTATACCATTGCTTGAAAACCTACAAAGCATTTCAGTTATCAGTTCGCATATTCTAAATTCATACTTTGGGGGGAAATCTGTTACACCTCAATATTGATCACTTTGATAAGTGTCGTAAGTGTCGCATGATCCTCTCAACTATTGCAAGTGTCGCATGTCATTCACAAGTGTTGCAAACATGAAACAAAGCATATTGCTGTGATGATGACACCAAGGAGACATCTAGAATAACTTAAACACTTGATTTGGAGGAGGAAGAATGGTTAACTGAAGTCAAAAAAATCTTATCACCTGAAAGGAGCTCTTAAACAAGGGTTTGGAAGGTGAGCGCTCCTCTGCATCAGCCTTAGGAGCATTGGCGCTCCCCTATAAGGTCTCATCTAGCATTATAATGCTCATCTACCCCTCTGAAGGAGCACTATCCATCCTTGGAGTGCTGGCGCTCCCCTCAAGCTTCCTAGGGAGCACTACAGTGCCCTGATACCCCTTTTGAGGGAGCGTTGTCTAATCTGAGGCAGTAGTTGGCCCGTTGAGGAGAATAAGGGGAGGATCTTTCAAGTTTAGAAGGCAGTTGTACTCGACTTCTTGGTTCCATCAGGAGATCCCTGATCCAAGGAGAAGGTTCCTCAACTTGTTCTAAAGATAACTCAAGAGGTTAAGCTTCTCTTAACCTATATAAGCAAGCTTTCTAATGGTGAAAGAGGGCTGCAAAGAGGAGAATCACACCAAACTTATGATCTCATAAGTGGTGCTGGAATGGGGAAGAATTGCTAGCATGAAACCTATGATCTCATAGGAAACACAGAGTCAGCTGAAGGAGAGTGATCAGTGAAGCTACTATTATCCAGGTCGTGGATCTTTCGAGCAAGGGTTAGACGAAGGGGACTTGACGAAGCTGTCACATTCGCATCTACGATTGTAAGCGCTGCTGTTGTTATTCTCATTAATATGACACGCTTGGCCTGTTTCTTTCTAGTTCGTGTCTGATCTTACATGAACTTATTGTTGATAGATAGATCTGTTTTCAAGCTAATATCAATAGAGTAGGAAGCCGTCGTACTTTGTTTGTCTACAGGACTCAACGAGGAGCGAAAGATTGGAGCTCAACTCGGAGCGTGCAGGGACAAACATCGATAAAAAGGTACCTCTATTCTCCTTTCTTCTCATGTATTGGTTTGTATAGATTTGAAAGGAAGTCAGTGTGCACGTTAAGCACTTTCTGTCTTAGATTTAAGGTCTAGCTCTTTGAGGCAATCTACCTATCCGCAGGGAGATTTTCCTACAACAATGCCCTTTGGAACTATGACCTCTGGAGCTATGACCTATGGAACTATGCCCTATGGAACTATGACCTCTGGAACTACGCCCTCCAGAACTATGAATTCTGGAGCTATGACCTCTGGAACTATGCCCTCTAGAACTATGACCTCTGGAACTATGCCCTCTGGAACTATGACCTCTAGAACTATGACCTCTGGAACTACGCCCTCTGGAACTATGACCTTTGGAACTATGACCTGTGGAACTATGACCTATGGAACTGTGACCTCTGGAACTGCACCCTCTAGAACTATGACCTCTTGAACTATGCCCTCTGGAACTATGCCCTCTAGGACTACCTGTGGAACTATGACCTTATGTTACTCGATAAAATAAAAAAACTATGACCTGTGGAACTATGAGTTGTGGAACTATGACCTGTGGAACTGTGACCTATAGAAATACACCCTATGGAACTATGACCTCTTGAAGTACACCCTCTGGAACTATGCCCTCTAGAACTTCTTGTGGAACTATGACCTTTGGAACTACACCCTTTGGAACTATGACCTGTGGAATGACCCTAAGAACTATGACCCGTGGAACTACAACCTTTGGAAATACGCCCTCTGGAACTATGACATTTGGAACTATGCCCTCTGGAACTATGACCTATGGACTCTGACCTCTAGAACTGTGACCTATGGAACTATGCCCTCTAGAACTATGACATGTGGAACTATGACCTGTGGAACTACACCCTCTGGAACTATGACCTCTGGAACTATGCCCTCTAGAACTATGACCTCTGGAACTATGACCTGTGGAAATACGACCTTTGGAACTACGCCCTCTAGAACTATGACCTCTGGAACTATGTCCTATGGAACTATGGCCTTTGGAACTATGACCTCTGGAACAACGTGCTCTGGAACTTTGACCCGTGGAAGTACGCCCTCCAAAACTATGACCTCTGGAACTACGCCCTATGGAACTATGACCTGTGGAACTGTGACCTTTGGAACTATGACCTATGGAACTATGACATATGGAACTATGACTTCTAGAAATACACCCTGTGGAACAATGACCTCTGGAGCTATGTGCTCTGGAACTTTGACATGTGGAACTACACCCTCCAGAACTATGACCTCTGGAACTATGCCCTCTAGAATTATGACCTCTGGAACTATGACCATTGGAACTATGACTTGTGGAACTGTGACCTGTGGAACTATGACCTATGGAACTACTCCCTTTGGAACTATGACCTATGGAACGATGACCTATGGAACAATGACATTTCGTAGACCCACCTAGTGGCAACTCATCCTAAAGGGAACCAACTTACTAGGGAATTTTTTCACCCCCCAAGTATGAACAAGTTAAAGAGCATAATTTCCAAGAAAATTTTATGAAATAAAGGAGAGTTCAGTGCAGCATATTCAAATGCTTCTAAAATCAGAGTGACACATACCATGATACCGAGACTCATTACCTCATGGAGAAAGACCCACTACTGCTTCAGGACCAGGCTGGTGGGATGGATGCTGTTGATGATAGATGGGATGCATTGAAGAAAATATGGGCCCTCTGGGGACAAGCTCAATTCGTCTGGTTCTTGGTACTCCATGTCTAAGACCTGTGGGCCTCGAGACATAATCTCCTTTGTTATCCCTAGGATAGGGGATAACATGGACTATGACCTTTGGAATTGTGACCTATGGAACTATGATCAGGGAAAATTGTTTGTGGGTACAAAGTCAAATGCCTGAGGGCTCAGTAGGTTGGTGGCTTGGTGATCCCTATGGCATACCAGATAGGAGAAAACTATTGAGAATGAAAATTTAATGGCCTGGGGGCCCAGTAGTATTGATGTTCGGGGAACTAGATCGATGGTCAAGATTCGACCCTTGCATCATCATATTGTTGCTGAGTGTCAAGGTTATGTTTCTTGTTTTGGTGGGCGATGAATAAATCAGTGGTTGAGGTTTAATCGAGAAATTGATCTGATAGACGACGAGGTTAAAAGCATATGGTTGAAGTTTCGAGGACCCGGTTGGATGATAGACCAATGGCCCAATTAACATTTTGGAGGGAATGAGATCACAAATCCACAGTTCTCATTCAATCATTGCTTGATATAATGGTTGTCGAGTATCAAGTTTATGATGTGTTTCGATGGTAAGAAAACAAATTGTCGATTGTGATTTATTCCCAGAGTCATCCGATAATAGTTGTGTGTTAACGTTTGTGCTGCAACTTGTGAACATAATACACAAAATAGGAGGGATTTGGGACTGGTTGAAAAGAATTCCATACAACTTGATTTCAAGAAAATTCAAAGAATTTAGAGCTAACCTCTTGAGCATATTTTTTATATGTGGAGGTATGGAGTGTATAAATAACGATGCCGTGAATGTTTTGTGAACAAGTAAGTTGAGCAAGTTGTGGTAGCGCAAGTGGAAGATAATGCAAAAAATTGGTAAAATTGGGAAAAAAATCCCAGATTTAACACATCTGAAATATAAGGCCCTAGGGAAGATATTTTAAGGGTAGAGGTGATGAGGTCCCAAGGGGTGGCTATGGCCCTGCCGTGAAGGTGGTCAATATAGAGGCAAGGGACCAATGAAAGAGGACATCGATGGCTTGGGGTAAAATGGGGATGCATGTAGAGTTAGGGTCCAAAGAGTGGATGGGGTCGAGGAAAGAGGCTTACTTCAACTAAGGCTTCAGTTCCCTCCCTCCACCATATCAAGTCTTTGAGACCCATACCTAATGATCAAAAAATTATGTGGAAACTAACATACTTTTCAAAGGCTAAGGGTACCCTCCAGAGGTAATGTGTGGTACTTTAAGGCATTGTTCATGGCTCTAGATGCCTCAAAGATTCCTTTAGGACCTAGGGCATGTCCTTCATCCCTAGATCATTTCCAGGGCCTTGGAACACATATATACTACTCAAAACCACCTGGTGGTACCAACATTCATAATAATAGGCCAACAACACCCTTAAGAGGCCATATGTGGTTGTTTGAGGCATCCTTCTTGGCCTTAGATGGCTTGGGTATTCCTTTAGTGCTTGACATTTATGTTTCCTCCCTTGACCATGCCTAGAGCTCCGAGACTCATACCTAGTTCTCAAAAATGTTAGTTAGTGGTACCTGTATACCTAGTTAGAGGCAAATGCTGTCCTTGATAGGGCATTTGTGGTGGTTCAAAGTGTCGTTCTTACCCCTAGACTATAAGCTTTCTTTAGGGCCTAATTCTTTGGTTTGGTCCCCTATCCATATCCAAGTTGCATAGACTCATACTCAATGTTCAAAAACTCATAATGTTGACTACCCCATATAGCGACCAAGAATACCCTTGAAACGTCCTTTGTGGTGGATCAACATGTCGTTGATGGCCCTATATACCTACAAGATTCCTTTAGCACATTCTTGTTAGACCTACCATGTGAATGCTTAGTCAAAATAACACATGAGCATTCTAAGAAAACACACCCACTCTAGAATGTGCACATGAACATTCTAAGAACATGCATGCACTCTAGAATGTGCACATGCTCTAAGAATGTGCATGAACTCTACAACATTTGCACACTCTACATAGTGTGGACACTCTAGAACACGAACACATTCTTTTCATTCAATATTTTTGGGAGGGAGTGACAACTTTAGAATACATTTTTGTTAATCTAGATACATTGGATATAGGTTCGAAATGACAAACCTAGTGGTTTGGGTTACAAATACACCAAAACCTCAATTTTTTTGAATGCTTCTCAATATCTCTATTTTTCACGTTATTTTTGTATAGGCTACATAAATCTATTGTTAGTGAAACTACACACACATATAGAGTTGACTATGTAGATTCCAAATATATAATTTACAATCTTAAAATACATACATCTTTTATTCCTACTATAACTTTATATCACCTTAACAATTTTTTAAATAAGTTATATGTTGCACTAGTACAAACCAAGATCTACAATATAATAAAATAAAAGTATTTGATTATGTTAAGGCCCTCATACCCTGCATTAATGCAAGGGCCTTGTAATTTCAAGGATATAATGAATTTCATGTAATTTAAAAAATTAAAATTAAAAAATTTGAAAAAATAGCCCTACACAAGAACAATGATTTCTCTAAATTTCTATAGTTTTTTAAAAAGAAATTCCACCATTTGCGTACTCATTGGGAACATATGCATTATAGTTTGCATGAAAAATAACATACTATTGTTAGAAAAACTCAAATTTCACATAGTCATACATAAATTCTATAAATAAAAATTATATATTCAGAAAGTTGATTCAATTTCCTATATTTTATCTTTTGCACCATATTCAAATTCATTGTGAAAGTACCTCGAATCATCCCTCCAAGTTAGCATATTATTATTTTTCCTTGTTTTCATTGCCACTAACATGTCATGAGAGGCCATCATTAGCTTGCACCCACCCAAGATTCATTCAAGTGCTAAGTCAATTGTTTTACTAATCGACCATTGTGATGGACTTGAGGCCAATCTATGGTATGGAGTACCTCCTAACCACACTTATAGTCTTAGTTGGAGTCCAAATATCTACTATATAGGTTATGAGTGGTGGTTAAAGGCCTCTTACATGGCTATTGACCCTAAGGAGCATCATGTAGGGCCTAAGACCCTTGCTTTCATCCCTCAACCATTATGAAGGCCTCAATACATGTACGTGGTATGAAATACACCCTAATGGTTCTCATGTGTTTTCAACTGGAGGTTAAATATTCCCTACAAATGTCATGTTTGGTGGTTTAAGGTCTTTTTCATAGTTGTCAAAGCCTCAAGAACTAAATCTAGGGCACAATGTGTTCTATCAAAGATAACATTCCTAATTGTTGGCCAAAGATCCTTATAGTGGTCATGTTTGGTTGTTTGAGGCCTCATCTATAACACTCAACTGAAGTAGCATCAATCATGGCCTAAGGGACTTGATTTTGTCCCCCTAACCATTTTCAATAACATGATTTTCATTCATAGAGTACAATACCTCTTAAGTACACTTATATTTCCACGTGATGGCTTCTTATGAACACTTATATTTCCACCTGATGGTTTGTGGTCTCTTTCATGGTCTTTGAGCCCCAAGAATCCTAAAGAGTTAATATATCCTACTTTGGGGCATGGTTCATGGTACTTGAGCATTATATAGATCATTGCCGAGTCTGAATCTTTTGGCCTTCATGGCCGCTAAAAATATCGTTGGTCGTCGAATTATCATCAGAGTTGAAGGGTTGATAAGAAGTGTAACATGTTATCACAATCTATTCCTTCCTGCTTCTCATGACTAGGTTCACGAGCTCCTCATTGGGAGAGCATTCTTCATCATCATTGTTTGACAATGTTTTTTCTACTTGCAACAAATGAAGAAATCGGTCTCAGAAATCGGTCTCAGGCATGATTGAAAGATGTCCCGGAGAATCGAATTCAGAAGACAACGATAATGAAGAGACGAGAAAAAAGATGATAGTTCAGCTGCATTGAAGAAAGGGTAGAGGCGTAGGCAGGGGATATCAAGAACATACTACTTGAACCCATTCCGACCTAGATACGTTGAGATCGATCTCTGTTTTGATTAAGTCATTTTGTTTCATGGATGGATATGCGGAAACCCATCACTAAGCCTATGGTCATCCTTCACTCTCCATCTTCGTTCTCCAGCTTGAATCTTTTAACTGGTAGAAATTGTCTATCCGCTAGGGATTTAGAAATTCCATCAGCATTACACCTCCATGCTCACTAGCTGTCACACGCAGAAGCAATGAGATATTAAAATCGAAGGCGGATGTGGTTTTATTTTAAAATATAACAACTGGTATTGATAAGTGGCGTACCAGTGCAACTGAGATGAATGAGAAACTAAAGGTTGAAAAATGAAACACCATTGAACCGTCCACCTATGTTTTTCTCACCCATCATAGACACTACCTAACAGAACTAGCAACATGCAGAGAGGCTGTAGTCATTTGCGTACATAGGCTTCAACATTTGCATAAAAATATCATTTTGCTAATCCTCTAAAATTGTTTTAAAATAAAATCGCTCAATTCAATTTCGAATAAATCCTGCCTTCTTACCAACTTCAAATTTCAAAGCCCAAGCCCGCCTCTTCCAACTTCAAATTTCAAGCCCTCCTCTTATGGAGTTCAAATATCCAACCTTATGCATTAATGGAATCCATTGGCGCATGGCATGGAATCCTGGTTAACTATGGCATGCATTACCTCCGTCGGTAGTCAGATTGGATGATGGGAAGTGCCAGTCTGGTGTTTACATTAGTAACGTCAAGGTAATGGTGTCATAGCGTCCAGATGAATGGAGTCGCCGGATTAATATTGCTACCGATCAGAGGAGGTACCCTCGGAATCAGGAATTTGCGGGAGCCGGGAAAGGTTCATTTCGTTTGGGATTTAGCCTACACCTATTGAAAATATGAACCCATCCCACTGATAATAGAATGGCAGCAAAATGGAATAGACAGCTATTTACGAAACTTCAAACGTCAAAAATCATTTCCACCATGCTGTCCTACATCTATTGATGTGAAGATAATAATGTTTTCATCAAATATTCCTTCTACATATCTTTTGACACCTGAAGAATTTGCAGTGAGCGAGCTAGGGTTTCCATAGGAGTGAGCTAGGGTTCCCGTCGATTTCGAGCTAGTCTTCTTTAGGGTTTCAAATGTGGTGATAATAAAATAGTAAGAGAGTTCAGTGATCAATTCAAGCAAATCTTGTCGGATAATCCTCAAAACGCACAACCCTTGCTATGTATTTCACTTTTCATATCAATGCCATGGATTCAGAGTTTATATACCCATTGAAAGATGAAGTATCCAACCGACATTATCATTTGTGTTAGCTTTGTAAAATGTGCAAAATATAATATTTTCTGAGAGATCTATATCGTTTCGTAACTAGTCTGGCACAAATGAGGCTATGGACCGCTCAACGAATAGAAGCTATGTAGATTATGGATCTGTCTTTGTGAGTGAGTGGTTTTACATCCTATAGGATTATAACATCCATGAGCCTTACGAGGATACATGGGTTCTAAACACATGATAAAGGGTAAATATCATTCACTATTGGTGTTTTACATAGTCTACAGTGTGCTTATCTCCTTGGAAAAAAATGTTAGTACTTGTGATTTCATCACTGTTCATAATGTTATAGACTCTAACAATCTGCCAAATATATACAATGATAAACATGCCTTAAATGTTGGTATCTCTATGCTTTTGAGTGTTTTTGATTGATCATTGTTTACATGATAAGATTATTCACTATTTTGGATCACTGTTTTATGGTTATAACTGTGCAGAATATCATACTATGTTGACATGCTCTTAATGATGGTAGTTCATGATCTTTGATGATTCTTGGAAACTATATGAAGGGAAATTCATTAATAATCTATTCTGTTGTCCTCATTGTAAGTCCTACCAGCAGACTTAGCAACCTATTTATTTATTATCAAGGTATTAGTATGATTTTTAAATAGCAAAAGATGGAAAATACTTGTATAGGCCATTTTGAAAGTATCAATTGTGATATCATGTTATAGATACAAATGGTTCATTTTCTTTGCCTCAATAAGCCAAACTAAGACAATTTTGTTGGTTCGTTTGGTTGTTGAGAGTTAGAGTTAGATTGTGAGTTGTAGTAATTAATGGTTACTTGATTGTCTTGCTCTAAGGACGTCACATATTGAAGAGGGGAATAAAAGAGCTTGAATAAATGATTTTGTTGTAATATTTAGGATGGTCTACTATTATGATGCATATTCATAATGAGCAAAAAGTCCATAGACAACTAGTATTTTTGTTTGAATGGTTTTCACAGTGCCACTTAAGCTACCAAATCTTAGATCAATCTCTGAGTGAGATAGTTGTGACCAGGATTAACGCAAGTATCTTCTTGCACAATGTTGTAATTTGAGAAGATAGAAAGTGGAATCTAGATGGTCTTGAAGTAGTTGAAAGTTGGCTATTTCCTAAGTTAATGTGGAATGATATTGTAGATAGTATGCTTATATGCTTGAATCCAATTCTATCTTATATTTAGAGGAATGCTACATTATCTTCATTTTGTCTATGAAATTACATATGGAATTCATTAATATAATGTGCACTTAGAAATTTGGAAGAGAGTGAATTATGGTATTTGGTTAAGGATATTAGGTAGCTCCCCAATATATAATATTTTGCATGGAAGGACATTTGGAAGAACTTATTTGATAGTAYCGTGATTGTTTCATGTTTCCATTATAGAAGTTGACAGACTCATCATAGGTGGGGAATGTGAATAAGCCTTTCTTCATTTACAACTTGGGTTCCCTACCATCTAGAATGCGTGTTACTTCCTACAATATTTGAAGTGKAAGTCTTTGTTTGCAGTGGATGTCTACAATTGGGAGGGAAACYACTCTTACAAGCCAATCCATAGGGACATRCATTCATGGAAGATACGTATAGTTGTGTTTGTAACTTTTGCTCTATATGCTTACTATGCTTCATGATAGAGTTTTGGGTAGGTGATGTAGTAGATATTTCTTATGAATKGTTGAGTGAGGGACATGTACGCTTAAGACCTTTTCCAGAATTGAACCATTCTAACAATTAGAATTACCATTGTGACCTACTAGTCTTATTTTGCATGTAAAGGGCGAGCTAGGAAATCCCTGTAGTTGTCTATGAATCCCTTGAATTCTAGGTGAATTCTATTGGGATTCAATGCACAATTTAGCTTCTGTATGTAATGGGAAAAAAAAGAGAGGTTGGATTTCATTTGCATGGTGAAACTTGCCATGAGGATCCCTTGCATGATTGAGGACTTTAGGCACCTAAACTAATTAAATGCTCATGTGCTCAAGGAAATATGAAATGGATTAAATAGGGAGACTATATAGATTTCATGATATGCCAACCTTCTTGTTGAAAGAAGAGGAAATGAATGTCGAAAAACAATTGGTATATTTATGGAAACTAGCACTCATGGTATTAATGATCCAACCCAAGCTGACAAACTTAACTAGAAAGATCCATATAGTAGATGGATATTTTGATGAAATTTCTTAGATATAAAAGTTGGTATTCAATGTTATTTATGTAAGCTAGTGAAATTGATTTTGTGGATGAATCACGATAATGTTTTTGGAGATTATTATATTCATGATGTTAACATATGGTTTCAATTTGATGAAATATAACTTCACTAAAGATATGTTGATGTTGTAATATTATGACAATATGTCATGATGTGATGGCATGTTGTACTTACATGCAGTTTTTATGATGAGATTTTCAAAAATGACATGCAGGAACATGTGGTATGTTACTATTCAAGATGCCATGATGACAATGATATTGTATTATCAGAATGACATGCGAGAGTTATCATGTGGATTCTTTCTTTGAAATGTTGATATAATGACTAATGAAATGTTTGCATGTTGTGAGGTGGTGATTGTCAAGTTATCCACCAGTCGATCGAGAGGGCTATGATTGTGGGTCGAGAGGGCCGGTTTAATTGATGATCTCATGAGAGCCCATAACCACAAAGGAGAATGTTGCAAGTAACATCTTATGGGATGGGGACAAATCAATCTACTACTTATGCCAGTAATCCTTATGCCTTGTATTGGAGTTGTGATACCTAAGTCCCGAAGAGTGGCTGGAGAATTGCTCGTCGGTGGTGTTTTCAGATTGGAACTTGATACCTAGGGATATACTTGGTTGTTGTGGAGGGAGTTAGGAAAAACTTTCGAGATTCTTGGTGTACATGAGTAATAATCCAGATACATGCTTGGGTAGATGAGGTCTCGAGCCTTGGGGCTCCGGATAAACTGATTGTCTTTAAGCCTAGTTTCAAAATTTGAAAGGATGACTAGGGAGTACTCATGCTTCCCTAGTGCTGTGATGTGGACTTTCAACACCTATTGTAGTCACTTGGGTGGCTTTATACTAGTCCAACAAAGGGTGTTGTGGAGGATTTGGTGAGCTAATAAGTAACATAATCAAAACTAACTTTAGGACAAGTTCCTTGAAGGAGGGGTGTATGTCATGCTGCATACTATTATTAAATATATACATAATAATAATATTATCGGGAATATAATAATTCTCCTAAACAATCACAATAAATACTTATTGTAATAAATAAAAATAAATGAATATATAATAATTATCCTAAAGGGGGTCATAATAAGTATTTATTATGAATATTAGGGTAATTAAAGAAAATGGTAAAATAAGTAACCATAATTAATGGAGAAACCCTAAAGTATAACAAATAATTAAAATTGACCCTAGAGATTGGGTTCTTTTAACACAAATGAACCCTATATAAAGAGGGAAAAGGATGAGTAAAGGAAATCTCTCTTTGGATTAAGCTATAGGGGGGGAAGGGTAAGGATTCACTGATAGGGTAGTAGATTGAGGGCTCGGGGGTGACCTACTACTAAAAATTTGAGTAGCAAGGTCTACTATTGGGTGGAGATTCATCCCCCACTTTGTGTTCTAGTTTCCAGATCAATTATCAGGGTATGACTGCTGTTGGTCCTAAAGTCCACACCTGATTGCTAAAGGGCAGAGCTAGGCCACCTCAAGTTTTGGAATGGTTGGTTTTTTGATTTTGTAGGTCAGTTGGAGGGTTGATTTTACCAAGACAAGAACATGGTTGGGTTGGAAAAATGATATGGACGAGGGTCCTCCTTGTCTGGCGGCACACTAATGATAGACAAGTGAGATAATAGAGGTAAAAAACAAGGGGAAACAACAAACCACTCAATGAATAATCTGCTGTAAGAAGTTTAAGTATTAAAATATCATTTCAAGGCATTAAACATGTATCAAAAACAAAATTACTCCCACAAGTTGAAATAAAAACAAATCTTCATCAAAGCATTAGTTGTTCTCACATGTTGCATATCAATAAAGACAAGTTATACAATAGCCGGAGGAAATGAAATGTACTTTGCGCAAATAAAAAATTGTATTCAAGATAAGAGAAAAAGACATAAAGATTTGGACGAAACACACTGTCATCAAGAGTATATTCACTAGGTAGAGAGATATAATCCATGCATAGAAGAGGTTTAACCAGTCTGATGTATTAATATCCTTCTCCCAAAAAATGAACCCTCAAAACATACAACAATTGCCTATTTATCAAAGATGTAGAGGCTCTTGACCATTTGGAGCTGAGGCTTAGCTCTACACTATCAGTTGGAAAACAACTTATTGAATTAACTAAAACCTGCTAGAGTATAATAATGTATACTTAAAACTTAACTTAACAAAGAGGTGGTTCACATATGACCACTTATTGTGCCTTAAAAAGTCTTGACTTGAACAATTAAAACTGTTGCTAATGATAAAACTAAACTGATGCATATGCTGGAGTGAACTAATATTTGACATAACTAACTAGAGTAACAAAACTAAGTTCTGTATCAAGCAATGGTATCCATGCGCATTGTTGGAGGCCATTGGGAGATAACTAGGTGTGTTGGCAACATTCTTCTTCAACTTATCTCTTGGGAGAAGAAGCAAATCTTCTAATACTTCTTCTGGAGTCCCAGATACTTTTTCCGTAGTTTAGAGTACAACTTCCCTAATTCCAGGTTGTGGTGTTGCAGGATCCGGATGTGAAGCTTCAGTTCTATACCTGTTGACTATCATCAAGCTTCTCTAACTTGACCGTAACTGACCTTTCCTTCTTGTCTTGCTCTGTGATGGTCTGGTTTTGGTCTGCTAGTGTTTTTCTTCTCCTCATCCTCACGTCATACCCATGAACTGCCTCAGGTTCCTTTGACTCCGAACTTCTGCCTATAAAACGATATTTTCTTTGTTTAGCGTTGTTTAAAAATATTTAAAATAGGCAATTAATGAGGATAAGCCACTTCAAAAATTCGGCGTTCGGGGGCTTTTGAATGAAGAGTATAAATATCTCTCGAATGAAAGAACTCACAAAGTCATTAACCAATTATTATTGCTATTAACCCGAGATTAAGATGTCTTATCATTAAATATTTTGGGACTTCAGGACTCCGACTCTTCGAGGCTCCGGGATTCAGGAGACTGTGCCTGCTCTTGACTGAAATCTCCTGTAGTGACAGTCTATCGGAGTGACGTGGAAACACTTTGACAATTCTGCGTTCGGGGGCTTCGACATTTCGAGACTTCGGGATATTTTGACTGTAGAGTTTGAGAATCTCCCAGAGGACGATATCCCTAAGTGACATGGCCGCATGATGTCATAGTCAGTGATGTGTCATAAAAAGAAGAGTGACATGTGTCACCCGAAATAGTACATATGACGTAACCAAAGGTGCCTGAAATGAGTGCCACATGTCATAGACAGATGAATGCTAGCATCTCTGGCTCTTTGACGTTCGAGAGATTTTGAATGTAGAGTATGAATATCTCTCAGATGACTGAACTCACAAAGTCATTAACCAATGCTTACCACTTAAGAAAATTCACCGGAGATTAGGATACTTTAATCCTTTAATATTTCGACACTTCGACACTTCGAAGCTCCAAAGCTCAAGGGAATTATGTTTTCTATGAATTGAAATCTTCCGAAGTGATGATCTCCCAGAGTGACTTGGTAGCATGTTGTCACAATCGCTGATGTGTCATAAAAAGAGAGTGACAAGTGCCACCTGAAAATAACACAGATGACGTAACCAAAGGGCCTGAAATGAGTGGCACGTGTCATTTGGAATCAACTGAAAGGTGGCATATGACATGTTAGTTGAAGAAGACCTTATGAGAAAGGGGCTTTGATGCTTCGACACTTCAGATATTTGCGCTTGTTTTCGATTGAAATCTCCCGAAGTGACGTGGCATTTTGGGGCTCTGACACTTCAAGGATTTTTGAATTTGAAACAATGACAAGCTCGGATGCTTGAACGCTGAAGTCGCGGAGTAAAACTTCATATTTCTTTGTTGTTAAACCTAGCGCCATTTTGAAACTCCGAATGCACAAGAGCCGTTGATCTTAATTGACTGTTGGATCTCCACTGTCAAAAATTTAATCTGTCTGTTTGTTCACAATCTAAGCCCTAAATCCACTACTCTGAATTGCTGCGTTTTTTCTTTTGGATGTTTCCTGTGCATACAAAGGACTTGGTCTAATTGTTGCACACTCAATCAATGGAAAACATGATGACAAGTATTTCAAAACCCAAACTATGACATGCAATTATCCTTCAATAAAATAGAAATAATCGGTGCAAAGAATCAATCAAGAAAGATAATGATAAAAGACTGAGTCATTTAGTAATGGGAAACCGACTTAACCAACCAGAAGAGGAATGATTTTGATGAAGGTATATGAAAATGAGAGAGGAGGGGAAGGGGTACAGACTTAGGTCTCAACATTGGCTCCAATTGGGGACAACACCCCCCTATGGGGTACTGAGAACAATGAATTAATGCCTTGGAACTTAATAGCTTGCTCCCACCTTCCTTCTCTTACCTCTGTTTCTGTCTACCAACCATGTATATCTTCTACTATCTCTCAGCCATGCATATTATTGAATCCAAAACTGTAACTACACCCCAATGCCTTTGTTGGGCTATGGAGTCTTTATTCACACACAAACTAACTAATCAAATGCAAACAAAAAAGGAAAGCAACTATGGTACAAGAGGGTCCTTCCATTAGTCTTTCAAGCAAAATAGTGTTTCATGAAGCAACCATTTACTGGGACTCCAAAAATTTTAGTATCATCTAGATTGTATAAAACAAATGTATTATTTTCCAGAACCTCAACCACCTTAAAAGGAACAAACCAGAGGTTATCGAACTTGCCATGATTAGACTTTTCTTCCCTTCTTGCATCCCACCTCAAGACTAGGTCACCTTCTTGAAAGATCTCCTTCTTTGTTTTCTTATCAAAAGCTGATTTGATCTTGCTTTGGTATGCCTCAGTTATCTGATTCAATGCTTCTCTCTTTTGTTGAACCTCTATAATATGAAATATTCTCCTTTGGATGTCATTTGGCTCCTCCATTTCTTCCTGTAGGAATTTTAGAACTGGTAGACCGAGATGAGTAGTGAAGACAACATCTATCCCATAGACTAGTTGAAATGGCGAGGTTACCAAGGATCTCTTGGTGCTGATCCTATCATCCCACAAGGCATAATTAAGTTTAGAGTCCCGTGATTTCGTGTTTTTAGTAAACAATTTCTTGATGATCCTGATGAGAGTCTTGTTTGATGACTCGACCAACCCATTCCCCTGAGGATAATAGGGCATGGAATGTGTTAAGGAAATGTTATCACGACCACAAAAGTCAATCATGGCTTTGGACTTGAATTCCTTGGTATTGTGTGTTATAATATTTCTAGGGAAATCGAATCTAGCAAAGACATTGGTTTCCAAAAAGTTCATAATCACCTTGTGAGTAACATTCCTGGTGGGCACAACCTCGATCCATTTGGTAAATTAGTCAGTGGCAGTGATAATCCACTTGTGCTTCCCACTAGAGGGTGGATTTATCTCACCTATGAAATCTAATCCCCATTGCTGAAAGGGGCCACTGGTAGTGATAGGTTTCAGGGGTAGTGAGAGTAATTTATGTTTGCCTGCAAACTTTTGACATTCATTGGATGCCCTTACTGTGGTAAATACATCTGAGAAAAGGGTGGGCCAGTAGTACCCCGCCCTTAGGATCTTGAGGGCTGTAGCTTTCCAATGATGGTGTCCTCCACAAACTCCCCTGTGCATATCTATTGTGACTTGTTTAGATTCATTTTCATCAAAACATTTTAATAGGATGCCAACAGGATCCCTCCATTACAAGTTCTGATTAAAAATGCAGAATTTTATAGCCTTTAATTTGAGAGACCTGGCCCTTGCCTTTTTCAAATCTGGTGGGAATTCTAGATGCTACAGAAAGTAAATAACATCTCTGTACCAAGTTGAAGAGGAGTAATTTCTAGATACTTGCATGCTTCCTTGTCCATACTGTGTCATGGGAGCATCAAATAGGGTGAAGGTATGATGCAATTCCAATACCTTACAATTTGATTATGATAATAACTCGGCAATTAACTGCCCCTTAATCAGCTTGGTGGGATTTATGTGCAGGTCATACTCCAACAATTTGACAATCCATTTCCCTCTCTTCCCTTCTCTGTCTGGTTGGACCAAAATATCTTTGACGCTGCTGCTAGGAACATAGGCTGTTATGCTAGACTGTAACACATACACCCTTGAGGCCTTTAGAGATTTGACCAACGCATATGCCTTTTTTTCTAATATGTCATACTTCATCTCAACATCAGAGGGATTTTCTGAAAAAGGATATGGGTTGTTCATGCCCTTCATCATTCTTTTGGAGTAGCACAACAACAATGGTTTCCTCGGAGGCGAAAGAAAAGATAAAGAACTCTTTGGCATAGTTAGGGTTGACTAATCCATGGGCTTCAACCAAAGATTGTTTGATCCTTTGGAATGATGATTTTTCCTCATGTGACCACTTGATAACAACATATTTCTTCAACATGTTGGTGATAGGCCTTATGCTTTCAACAAAGTTTGTCAGAAAGCGCCTTAAAAAAATTATTTTTCTTATAAAAGACTGAATAAAATTCTTGTTTATGGGGATTGCAATTTCCTTAATGGCCTCCACTCTCTTAGGGTCTGTTTTTATACCGTCTACTAATATGATGTGACCTAGGAGTTTACCTTCTGGCATAATAAAGTGGGACTTCCTTGGATTCAAAGAAATTCCATGCCTTCTGCATTTTCAGAAAATCTGTTCAATGTGCTGTAAATGCTCATCATATGATTTGGAGAAAATGGTGATGTTGTCCAAATATATAACCATAAATTTATATTTATCCCCCATGAAGGCTACATCCATAGCCCTTTGAAAGGTGGCCCCTGCGTTCATCAACCCAAAGGGCATTTTTTCGTAATAAATGTTCCCCATGGGGTGGTGAATGCTATTTTTTCTTTGTCTTTTTCACTTACTGCTATCTGATTATAACCATAGTACCCATCCAACAAATAAATCCTATGATAACCTACTACCCTTTGCAGGATATGGTCCATCTTGGACAAAGGGTAGTTGTCCTTTAGAGAGAAGTTGTTGAAATTTTGGAAATCAACAAACAAGTGTATTTCCCCGGTCTTTTTCCTCACATGCACCAAGTTGGCCACCCAATCTGAGTACCTCAAGGGAAAAATAATTCTAGCATCAAGCATTCGTTTCAGCTCTTTCTCAATTATTACCATTAGCATTGGATTAAAATGCCTAATATTTTGCCTGAATGGCTTAGAACCATCCTTCAGATGGATCTTGTGATGGGTGATGTCAGTGTCAATGTCTTGAAATCCTCATATGACCATGCAAAAACATCAGTGAAATTTTTCATGAGGTTGACATACCTATCTTTTTGTTCTGGAGGTAACGATTTAGACAATTTGACTACTTTGGGATTTTCAGTAGTCCCAATGTTGCAGTCCATCACTTCCTCTGCTTGATTTATTATGGCTGTTTCTTTGGAGACATCATAACTGTCAAATAACCTTTCCAATGGAACTAGACCCCTTGGGATGTGGTTTTTTTTAAGTTCCATAATGTTGTGGCCAACCACCTTGTTCAACAACTGAGATGCTTGTTGATTTTATGATTCATCATCTTCACCCTCTTGATCTATTGAGATACTGGACAATTCTTCTATGGTCTGCATAAATCTTTGTAGCTCCAAGTCATCACTAAAGACCTACCAGTGCTTTATGTTGTCGGGTATGGCTGTCCTATGTTTGATTTCCACTTGATACTTGATATTTGGGCTAATGGGAGGTCTGAAGGTACTAGAAACCAAGGCCAAAGAATTTTCCTTCTAATTTTCCTCTCTGGGAATGAAGGAGATGTTAAATGACAGGAAGAAGTTGTCAACCAAGTCCCACACCTCGTTCCTGTATTGTTTGAGCCTCTATTGCTTAGTTTGATAGATATTTTTGACTTGATTTATGTTTAACTCATAATCACCAAAGACTGCCAAATTTTCAATGGCCATGTCTTTAGCAGCCCTAAATCCAAGTACCATAGCTTCATACTCAGCTATATTGTTAGTAGTCTCGAATTCCAGATTATAAGAGAGTGTTATAATGCCCTGCGCAGGGGAAATGAGGACTATACCATCCCCATAACCTTTTTTTGATGAAGAGCCATCGAAATACATCTTCCACACTTTGTTCGACTGATCTGTCAAAGATTAATTTTTTCATTTGATGACTGTAATTTTTGGTTGATCACCATTTAGATGAAAAACAGATGAGCCGATCTCATCCTCAACAACATAAATTGGGTGATTTTTTGGATTTTGATGGTTGCTGACGATATAGGCCAATCTGATCTCTCTATATAGCCTCATGTGCTCTCCTCAGAAAACATGGATGGTGGCATATGTGAGGTCCATTTGTAATGATCCCCCAACCTTCTTGGCCCACGTCCTGGACAGAAGCATACCAAACTTGGGGGGAATGTCAGCCACACCGATTTCCATTACTACACTCTTCATGGGTAACTGCACTAAAGAAACCACTAGATCTTTTATTAATCCCAAACATTTGACTTTTTTAGAGTCAAAGGAGTAAAGGTCTTGGAAGGGCTTGGTGATCTCCAGGCCTAGTTCCTCCATAACAACTTTAGGCATGACATTGTGTGAGGCCCCTGAGTCCATGAAACAATTATGTAGGATCTTGTCATGGATATTTAAAGATATGTAGAATGGTGAAGAGGCATCAGAGCCATCCTCGATATGTGGGCCCACAATAATGGTTGGGTTCTCATCCTGCAAACTAATTACATCAGAAGTTACAACAAAAGTAGGTGGCTGTAGAACCTTCATAATGGATTTTTTGAAAGGCTCATTTTTCAACAATTCTGACAGAGGTACCTGGATCTTGATCTTTCTCAACTCATGCTCTAGTATGAAATATGCTTGTGGCCTATCAAATTCCTTTACTTCAGGGACAACAGGTTTAAATGGAGGAGTCTGGTGAGCTTTAGTTAATGAAGCCTTGTTTGGATTTGACTTGGGAGGAACTTCTATTTTACTGTTCTGATCGAAGGTGGTGGATTTGAGAGTGTGTGTTCTAGGCCTCAAATCATATTTATTTTGGGGTTGGCCTTGAATAACTCCCTCTTCCCCTATCTCAATATTAAACTCATTTGACAGTTGGGCTACCTCATAATCTTGTTGCATTAAGTGACTGGTGTGAAAATCTGTTTCATTGAAAAGTACACCAACAACATCCACAACCTAACTATCTACATCCATCTCCTCAATTTGATTCTTTTGGAAAGGATGTACTACTCTTTGGTCATCAACATTCCTCCTCCTCTCTCTTCATTATCTAAGAGGCATCATTCGACCTTCTATACTGGTTGGGATTTATGTTCCCAACCCCTTGAAAATATCTATTTGGTTGTTTAGATTCCCATTTCAGCTTATCTATTTCAGATGTCAAATCATTCAAAGTTTTGGTCATTTCATCAAGTTTGGGATCAGATGTGGTTGGGTTATAGGAGGCAAGGGAATCCTCTCTCTGTTTCTTCTTGTCTTTTTCAGATCTAGTATTTAACCTATCTGAGGCTAAGATGTTGGACTCAACTTCAATGGCTTCTTCTTGCATGGATAACAAGGTGGTGGATCTTCTCTCCCTCAACAAAAGATATAATTTTGCATCAAATGCATTGGCATAAGTGATTTTGGCAGAGGCTTTAGTTGGTTTTATCTCATTTGGGATTCTACCATACATCTTATTAAATCTCTTCATGAAGTCCAAAATAGACTCACCGCTCTTTCTCTTAAGGGCCCCAAACTTAGTGATGTAATACATATAATCCCTTCTATCTCCCCATTTCTTTATGAAAGCTTCATCTAACGCATCAATATCTGCAATGGAGGATGGAGGGAGGCCCCATAACCATTTTCTTACCTCCCCATCGAGGCTTTGTACAAACAACCTCATCCACACATCTGCATAGTCAATGTTAAAGTTGTTTGCAAAGCTATAAAAGGATACTAGAT
Organism: Picea engelmannii; assembly: GCA_009831015.1. Taxonomy (NCBI): domain Eukaryota; kingdom Viridiplantae; phylum Streptophyta; class Pinopsida; order Pinales; family Pinaceae; genus Picea; species Picea engelmannii. The sequence goes on from ML778626.1 coordinate 726,690, forward strand.
GTTCCTCACCTGTGACATCTCCTTCCCCATTATATATTGGTAAATATTTCATGTAATATGTGGCTGGGAGTGCATGTAATCTTACATGCAAAACTTATTGAAATAATGTAACTACAAAGGGTATTCTATTTATTATTGATGTATTATTCATTAGATCAATCCCCTATTGCGGATTGATCACGTCAACTATTGTAAAAGACCAAATCCCCTTTTGTGGATTGGTCAAAACATAATTGTAATAGGTAGAATAAGAAGTCGGCCTTAAAATATATTAAAGGTGGTTATAACCACCCTGTGAAGAGACACCTCCGCCCACACATGCCAGAGTTGTATAAATAAGGAGGCTAGCACCTCATTTAGACACACACTCACTTGTTCATTGAGAAGCAAGTTTCAGAGCTGCAATTGGAGGAGGGAGAGAGAGAGAGAGAGAGAGAGAGAGAGAGAGAGAGAGAGAGAGAGAGAGAGAGAGAGAGAGAGAG
>ML778626.1:736191-750306 GCA_009831015.1 Picea engelmannii
TACCATTGAGCACCCTCTCCCCATCCGTGGGCAAACTCAAAATTTAAATTAAATGTTGGGCGGACTAACCAATGAAGTCGTTTGGCTCAATGGTTGGCGGATGCTATGTAAGGCGTTTGGTTAGGGGGAGGTCCCGGGGTCGATCCCGTAGGCCTCCCCTTTTGGGTTTGTATTTATATATATATATGGTTTGAACCACCACCAAGTTTGGAGTTATTTTTTAGATTTGTCGAAGTTGGAAGGTTGGCCACTAGATTTGGTGGGACCTCTGCCATATTTGGTGGGTCTTTTTTTTGAAAATTCGGTTATGGGCCCGCATTGGGAATTTTCCCACTGCCACGTGGCAACCCACGATTGGACCATGTGGCATCCAACCATTGGCCCACACAATTCACCTGTACAATTACCCTACCATGTTAGCCTGCCATGTATGGTATAGATGCCACGTGTCTGCCACGTCCCGTATAGCCTGCCACGTGACACTTCCTCATTAGTCCACATGTTGACCAGAAAATGATGAAAATGAGTGACACATGGTAGCCTCTGGTGCTACCACATCACCATGCTGACATCAACATGTGATCCAAGTGGATATCAGTGGCCACCCACCTATTCCACTGGCTCGAAAAACAGTTTTCCACGTTGGCAGTTTTTCGGGTTCCAAACTTTTGAGGCTGTTTTGAGGCCCTAAACAACATTTTTTGGGGATTTGGGGCCCAAATGACTTCTAGAGGCATTTATTTAGGCCATTCAAAAATATTTCTTCTCATTTTGACCTTTCCAATGGTCTATCGTGTGCCTAAAACAAAGATCGTATGCAAAATTTATGACGCCGAGAAGTTGATGTACTAACTTACCCAAACGGGGCCCACATGACTTTTGGCGCTTCATCTCCCAAGGTTAGGTTTTTGGATGTCTAGGGTTTTTGACATTCCTGTTTATTGTAAAAATGCTTTCAAAGCCTCATTGTAATCATCTTCTTGCGAATGAGCGCAACTGTCACATCTCTTCTCAGAGATAAGTCGCCACCATTCCAACAAGCTTGTTTTCCGCTGCATTTTACAGTTTCAGCTTATTTCCTTATTGAATAGAAAACCAATTTTACTGTATCTATGTTATTCTGTGTTAAGAATCTTTTAATAATTTGTATTCATTTCATTTTTCTCATAAAATCTGGATCAGTGGTATCAGAGCGGTCTGCTCCTTGTCGTCTTAATGCATGTCCCCAACGAGGTCAGGGTACAAAGAATTGGGTCTTGAGCTTGTTTCTCTTGAGGACAAAATCTCTTGCATGCCCAAGCGACCTCTCATGGTAGGAGAAAAGAAAGATGGCGGGACATGAGATCCTTTTAAAATGTTTCTGAAGGAAGCCCTCATGCAACAAAGGAACAAGATGATGGATAATTTCGCGCAAATCCTTCAACGACTATCAACTGGCGACACATCTTCCTTGAGTGGAGGTGTTTCCCCCTTCAAGGTACAAATCAACTTTGATATTCCTATATTTGAAGGTCAGATATACGCAGATACTGTAGACAAGTGGTTGAATTTACTAGAAAGGTATTTTGTTGTCCATAACTTTTTGAATAGAGAAAAGATTACTTTGGTGCTCCTCAAAATCGTTCCCCATGTCAAAGATTGGTGGGAAAATTCATCTGAGTAAAAAGAAACAGAGGAACCCTCATTATTTACAGTCGCGGCCACCTGGGAATCCTTCAAGGATGCTATTAAGGAACAAATACTACCTTGTTGGAATTTTATGACGACTTGTATACCAAATGGACCACACTGCGACAAGAAAGAGACCAAGCAGTACCAGAGTTTACAAATATCTTCCATACCTTGCACACCAAGCTGGGTATCAAAGATTCAAAGCGACATCTAGTGCTCAAGTATCATGGTGCTCTACATAGATACATCTAAACTGAAATGGAATTTATGGACATCTCGTCCTTGGGCGCGACCTACCGTTATGCTGTCAAAATCGAGTAGAAGCTCAAACAAAAGACGCGACAATTTGGGCCTGGGAACCCCTCACAACAAAAGCCAGGAAGTGGCAGCCCCAACCCACAGAACAAAGGACAAAGCAAAGATGGATAGTATCAGGACAACCAGTCCAAGCTGCAAGAAAAGAAGGACACCGAAAAGAAAAATAAAGATACCGGGAAGTGGTGTGACTTCCATAAGATCCCTTGGCATAACACTACTGACTTCCACTCAAAGCAGTTGCTGGTGGCCGAAGTGAAAGCCTCAAAACTAGAAAGGGGAAAACAGATCATTGACTTAGAACCCAGTGCCACCATTGCTACCACCAAGCTCCATCCTGGTGAACCAAGTGATCCAGAAGAAGGTGAGTGCCTCTTCCATTCATAGATGTGGGTAAAAGGCACCCTGTTGCACTTCATTGTTGATAGTGGTAGCCAGAAGAACCTCATCTCAGTAGAGGTTTTCAAGTGGTTGGCCCTGCCGACAATGCTGCACCCACAACCCTACACCATTGGATGGCTCCGCCAAGGAAGTGATCTCCATGTCAGCCAACAGTGTCGACTGTCGTATGACATCAAGCCCTTCAAAGACGAGGTATTGTGTGATGTTGCTCCTCTTGAAGTTTGTAATGTTCTCTTGGGCCAACTTTATTTATGGAAATATCATGGTGTAATTGAGTCTAGGCCTTGTAGTGTTATTATTGCTTTGAACAAGAAATTGCACAGGATACTTGAGGCAGTCCCTCCTAGTGTTATTTCCTTGATATCTGCCAAGAAATGTAGGAAGGTCATCTCTCAGACCGAGAAATTTGTTTTCTTCGTGATTCACTCTGAGAGTGAGTGAAAGATCGCAACCACATCCAGGGCCTCCACGACTGATCTCTCCACACAACATAAGTAAGTGGATAAGGTCATGAAAGAATACTTAGATATCTTCTCCTCTCCTACTGGGGTACCTTTGCACTGCCAGGTCAAGCATCCCATCGATTTGACCCCAGGCACACCACTACCCAATGGGACAGTCTACTGCCTCTCTCTGTTAGAAAATGAGGAGATCAAGAGGAAAATCCAAGAACTTCTTCACAAGGGGCACATACGTCCCAAATCATATCCTTGTGGGAGCCCAATCTTGTTGGTGTAGAAGAAAGATGAGCCCTGACGACTCTGCATTGATTACTGGGTCTCGAATAAAATCACATTCCGAAACCAATACCTGATTTCCTGAATCAACGACCTCCTTGATCAGCTCACAGGGGACAAATACTTCAGTAAGATTGATTTAAAGTCTGGCTACCACCAAGCCCCAATAGAACACATAGATGTATGGAAGATCACCTTCAAGTTAAAAGAAGGTCTTTTTGAATGGCTAGTCATGCTCTTTAGTTTGACAAATGCTCCAACAAATTTTATGAGGATGATGGGTGATATCCTATGACCTTTCACCAATACTTTTGTAGTGGTGTATCTAGATGACATCCTCATCTACATCAAGACTTGGGCGGAACACTAGTAGCATATTCAACAGGTTCTGCACACCCTGCAACAACACAAACTATATGCAAACTTGGAAAAATGCTCCTTCTGCATGGACATGGTCCATTACTTAGGCTACATCATTGATCGACATAGTGTGCATGTGGATCCAATGAAGATCCAGGTCATTTGTAACTAGCCAGCCCCAACCACACTCACTGAACTTCAGAGCTTCTTGGGCCTCACCAATTTCTATTGCAGGTTCGTGTTGGGATTCTCTCATATCGCATGGGCCCTCAGCCAAGTAACCATGGGTGGTGGTAAGGAAAAAATTGTGTGGGGCCTGTCCCAACAACAAGCCTTCAATGACTTGAAGAAATGTTTGTGCTCATCCCCAATACTTTCCTTACCAGACCTGTAACATCCCTTTGATATTGAGACAGATGCTTCAGACTATGTTGTGGGAACCATTCTCACTCAACACGACCACCCTATGGCATATCATAGTGATACACTATCAGATGTTGTCTGTAAGTACCCTACTTATGAAAAAGAAATGTACTTCATTGTGCAATCTTTCCGCTCATGGAGACATTACATTCTTGGGAAGGAGACAGTCATCCTGACTGATCACAGGCCACTACAGTTCATGCAGACCGAAGGCAAATTGCAGAATGACCGCCACCAGAAGTGGTCCACATACTTACAACAGTTACACCTCAACATCAAGTATAAAACATGAAGTACCATCTGAGTTTCTGATTTCCTCAGCTGACCTCCAGTCCCGACACTCACCACGGTGCTAGACTGTTGCGTCCAGGAGACCTTCAGATGGCCCCACCTCTACGAGACATACCTTGACTTCTCCACCACCTACCAAATGTTGGGCGCCAACTCAGTGGTTGCTAATTTCCATCTTTAGGACGAGTTGTTGTGCCTTCTGGGCCATCTCTGCGTTCCATCAAGCGAACGCGTGACGCTTATTTGGGAAGCTCACTATAGTCGGGTGGCAGGACACTTTGGCATCGAAAAGACAGTGACAATGCTGTAGAAACATTTCTACTGGATGAAACTTCGATAGGATGTCGGCAAGTATATCAGGTCCTGCATCGCCTGCACTATTTCCAAACCGACCACTCAGAAACAAGGCCTATACACCCCTCTTCCTACTCCTAACAGGCCGTGGGAATCCATCTCAATGGTTTACATGTTGGGCCTCCCATCCACCAAGAGGGGAAATGACTGTGTTTTTGTGGTTGTTGATCGCTTTTCCAAGATGACGATTCTAGCCGCCTACAAAAAGAACATCACAACAAAATCCATTGTCAAGATCTTATTTGAATGAGTATGGGTACATTTTGGGATCCCACAAACCATTATCTCAGACCATGATAGTCGGTTCCTCAACACATTCTGGTCGAGCCTCTGGTCATTGTTGGATACCAAGCTCATAAAATCCACTGCCTTCCACCCCCAGATAGATGGCCAAACTAAGGTCGTCAATCAGATGATCATACATATCCTGTGCATGTACAATTCAAAACACCCCCGCACATGGGATGAGAGTCTTCCCTATGTCCAACATAACTACAACCGATCCCTCCATAGATCAACTGGCCATAACCCCTTTCAGCTGGGGTTGGGATTCCAACCATTGGGCCCGAATGTTGCACTACCCAAGGTGACCACCTCGGTCGACTCATCCCTATCTCTACCAGAAGCTAACAAAGCCACCCAGTTCATTGAGCGGATCCAACACATCTTCCAACAGGTTCAGGGTATTCTACAAAAGTCTAATGCCAAGTACAAACAACACCATGATCAACATCGGGTGCCGCATAAGTTTCAGGTGGGAGACAAAGTTTGGTTGCACTTGTAGAAAGAACGCCTTATAGGGCCCCATCGGAAGTTTCACCCACTCCATTATGGGTCGTACACCATCACCAATACTATGGGTGACAATGATTTTGAGCTCAACATTCCCCCTTTCCTTGGCCTGCACCTAGTCTTCAACGTGGCTCTCCTTCGGCCATATTTCCCACCATTATTGGACACCTCAAAGATAACAAAGCAGTTAAAACCAACAAAGCTCAACCCTGACTGCATGCAACAGGCATCCAGTGATCATATTATGGACACACAGATCAAGAACACTCGACATCAAAGGATCCAACTTTATCGAGTCGTCAAAGAAGGGCAACTCTTGCACCGAGGCAAGTGGCTCACCCGGGGCCAAATTCAGCAAAACATTCCTCATCTGATGTGGGAACTCAACACAATGGAGACCATTTATTCCTAAGGAGGGAGGATTGATCTAGGTGGATATCGGTGGCCACCCACCTAATCCACTGGCTCAAAAAACAGTTTTCCACCTTGACAGTTTTTTCAACATTTTTTCGGGTTCCAAACTTTCAGGGTCGTTTTGAGGTCCTAAACGACGTTTTTTGGGGATTTGGGGCCCACATGACTACGAAAGGTAATGACTTGGGCCAGTCGAAAATATTTCTTCTCGGTTTGACCTTTCCAATGGGCTATCGTGTGCTTAAAACGAAGACCATATGCAAAAGTTACAACACCGAGAAGTTGATGTACTAACTTTCCCAAACGGGGCCCACATGACTTTTGGTGCTTCATCTCCTAGGGTTAGTTTTTTGGATGTCTAGGGTTTTTGACATTCCTGTTTATTGTAAAAAGGCCTTCAGAGCCTCATTGTAATCATGTTCTTGCAAATGAGTGCAGCCATCACATCTCTTCTCAGAGATAAGCCACCACCATTCCAACAAGCTTGTTTTTTGCTGCATTTTACAGTTTCAGCTTATTTCCTTATTGAATAGAAAATTAGTTTTACTGTATCTCTGTTATCCTGTGTTAAGAATATTTTAATAATTTGTATTCATTTAATTATTCTCATAAAATATGGATCAACATGACACATGTCATCCTCTGCGTGTGCGACATACACTGTACGAACACTGATGTCATCTGTACTAATGCTGACGTTAGCAGTATGGATGCTGACTCATCCCTGCTGACTGGGCTAGGTTGACCAAAACTTTGACCACAAATATCTTTTGATCCGTAACTCCGTTTGACAAGCCATTTACATCGTTGGAAATCTTGCGACATGCTCTTCGTGATGATTCCAATTTCACTGAGTTTTGAGGATTTTGAAAATTTTCCCTTTCTCTATATGCTGAGGCCATTATGAGCTTCCTGAGTTGCTTCTTTGAATTCTGAGTTGTCATTAGTCTTCTCTGAATCCTTTTTGGATCAGACCTTCCCACTGAGAGATTTTTAGACCACAAAAATATTTCATCAATCAACAGATAAGTGAGGGAAGAGTTCTCTCACCTTGTCCTTCTCAATCCACTTTGCCTTGCTTAGATGTGTTGCCTTTAAGCCTAATCAAAGATAATCAACATCACCCCTGCGTGAATTACTCGTCCTTCTGTCCAGGATGATATATTCCTTTAACTCAACCAAGTACTCAGGAGTAAACTCATCGACTGAAGGTATTGAACCTTCCTCACCTTGATCCATGATCATGGGAGGCTAAAAAAGTTTCAAGTTCTCCACATTTACAACTTAGTAGGTATGCATATAAGGTGGAAGATCTAGATGAAAAAAATTGGTACCACTTTTCTCCAAAATAGTGAAGGGTCCATAATGGATGGGCTTGCGTTTCTTGCCTTCACCCTTCAATATTTCCTTGCTGATGTGAAGCCATACCTGGTCTCCAAATTGGAATTGATGATCAACCCTGTGTTTTTCATGCCGAGCCTTATACCATGCTTGAATTTTTTCCAAATGTTCCCTGATTGCTTGATGTACCTGCTGGATCCTCTGAATGAACTTGTAGGCTCTATCTTCGTTTATGTCTTCATTTGAATCGACATCTCTCCCATACATCAAGTCCAAAGGAACCTTACATAAATACCCAAAACATGTCTCAAAAGGCGAACACTGAGTGGTGGAATGTAAGGCTCGATTGTAACCATGATGTACATAGGGTATCTGTTCATCCCATAATTTGGGATCCTTGATGCAGTAGCCTCGAAGAAAAAGTACCACTGTTCGGTTAACAACCTCTATTTTTTCATTGGTCTGTGGATGGAAAGCAATGCTCCTCTTCAATTTGGTGTCCATCATTCTCCACAAGCTTGTCAAAAAATCCCCAAGGAATCGAGTATCTCAATCCGAGATAATGGATGAGGGTAACCCAAAGTGAACCCAAACATATTGAAAGAAGAGATTAATAGTCTTCTTAGCAATGGTCTACTTTTTACATGGCATTAAGATACACATATTGCTGAACCTATCCACTACAACATACAAATAGTCATGACCCCTTTTCGACATTAGTAAACCCCCTACAAAATCCATGGAGATACTTTCCCATGGATGGGATGGAATAGGAAGTGGTTAGTATAGACCCAATTTTCTATTAGTGGGATTGCAAGTAGAACAAAACACACACCCCTTTACATATTTAGTTACAATTTCTTTCATCTGAGGCCAGTAACAAAACCTTTGTAGATGAGCCATAGTTTTTCCTACTCCAAAATGCCCAAACACAAGAGAAGTGTGAGCTTCTCATATTACATGGACTCGTTCACTTGTAAGAATACATAGTCTTCCAAGATGGTAGAGTAGTTTTTCCTGCAAACAATAGTTCTCTACCTGTGCACCATGGGTTAGCTTCTCATATAATTATTTAAAATCTTCATCAATGACATATTGTTCCACATAGCTATCATGAAATAAAGAAGCATTCTTCAAAATAATAGAAGCAACAATAAGAGGTCTAGAAAGCATATCAACTACCTTGTTACTCGTACCCTTTTTGTACTTGATTACCAAATGAAATTGTTGTAGGAAACCCATCCATCTGTAATGTCGAGATTTTTGCAGTTTGGTTTGTGCTTGGAGACTGTATGTATGATTGTTTCCTTCCCTAACAAGTAGTGTTTCCATTTCTTTATGCTTTGAACTAATACATACAACTCTTTATCATATGTAGGATAGTTAACAACAACTTGGTTAAAATTTTCAGAGTGGTAACAGATAGGCTTATGATATTACATCAATACTGCACCCATGGTATACCCACTGACATCTGTCTTGATATCGAAGGGTTGTTGAAGATTCGACAGTGCTAAAACTGGTGCGATACTAATCTTTTACTTCAAAGTGTCGAAAGATTTTTGTTGCTTTCCTCCCCACTAAAAAGTGTTCTTCACACTGGTTAAGGCATGCAAAGAAGCTGCTATAAAGGAGAAGTTTGAAATGAATCTCCTGCAGTACTGGACTACTCCTAAGAAGCTCCGTATTTTGGTTACACTTTTGGGCTCATGCCAATTTACAATTACATCAATCTTGGAAGGATCAATTTTTAATTGTCCTCCTCCTAGAATATGACCTAAGTACACAAGTGCAGTCTTACCAAATTCACATTTGAACAATTTTACATACAACTTTTCCCTTTGCAAAGTATCCAATACTTTCTTTACATGCCTTACATGTTCATTCAAAGTCCCGCTAAATATAAGAATGTCGTCTAAATATACAATCACAAAATCATCTAGAAATGGACCGAATACATCATTCATCACACACATGAAGGTTGTTAGAGAATTACAAATCCCAATCGACATAACTAAACACTCAAACAATCCCTGTTTGGTTTTAAAGGAAATTTTCCATGCATCATGTTCTGCAACCCTGATCTGATGGTATCCACTGTGCAAATCCAACTTAGTGAAATAAACAACATTCTTTAACTGATCAAGTAAATCATCTATATGAGGAAGAGGGTATTGATTTTTCACCGTGATTTTATTTAAGGCCCAGTAATCGACACACATTCGCCATGCACCATCCTTCTTTGGCACCATCACAATCAGAGAACAACAAGGAGATGAGCTGGGCCTGCTGACCCCTTGATCCAATAAGCCTTGTACCTGCTTTTTGATCTCTATCATCTCTACAACTAACATCCTATACATGCCCACATTAGGAAGAGGAGAATCCTGCTGAAGATGAATTTCATGTTGGATTTCCCTCTTAGGAGGTAATCCATCTGGTTTCTGGAAAATATCATCATACTTATAAACAATATCAATTGATTCTTTCTTACGTGAAGGATTACATATTTGAAAAGCATCGGATGTTCTGACATCCTTTTCCCTTACGACCATGAGTACATATTTCTTATTAGTGTTTATGAGCCTCTTCATTTGTCCTGCACTAACAAGTGTTGTGTTTACCCTCATGCTGTGGGATCTAACAATATATTCCACTCCCCCCTTAGTAAGGTGATATTTTTTCTCATGATGAAATAAGACTGCTTTTCTATCATAAAGATAAGGACTCCCCAACACTATGCCACATATATCAAGTGATACAACATCCAAATCCACTTCATCAATCAACTTTGAAGCAATAGAAAATTTGACCCTACATTACTTGGTGACATTAAGTTTTTCTTTATCACATACCCAACCAAGAGGATAAGGCTTTGGATGTGGTTTAGTTTCAAGACCCCTCTTTTTGACAAGTGCTTCAGATATCAGGTTTACTTGGGAACCCAGATCAAATAATGTATCTATCTTAGTGTGTTTAGATACAACTCTTATATGAAATAATTCATTCCTCTTTCTTTCATCATCATGAGATTCATTCTTGGAATTTGAACTAGCATGAAGGGAATCTTTACCTTGTACTCCAACCGCTGTGATCTTTCCTTCCTCTCATGAATCAGAACCAAGATCTTGTTTCACTGTAGCAATGGTCTTTGTCTTCCCCTTTCCACCGAACTGATTTAGTCTCTTCTATGGATGTAGTTTCCAACAATGTTCATCATCATGACTATTCTTCTTGCAATGAGTGCAAGATGGTATTCCTTCACTGAAGCATTATCATCAACTTGTGATTCCTTTTTCTTCCCTTTCTTCTTCATCCTTTTCTCGTATTCTCCATACATTCACTCGACCATTTTTGACATGCGATAAAACACCATATGGAATTTTTTTTCATGTTCATCACGCTTGTCCTCTTCTTCCATTTTCTTCCTTCGGGATGCATGACCAACTTCAGGATTGAAAGTATTAAGAGTTCATTCACCCTGCTTATGCTTGGTCCTAGTAAGAATTCACACTCAAAAATTCAAGTCAAACATGACTACTCTGATACCAACATGATCCAGGATCTTTTCATTGAAGTGACTTATAAAGAATTGTATTAAATGAGCATAAATTAAAGTGCACCATAAAGAAGGAAAAACTCAATAATGAAGAGACATAATAATCAAATTTGAACACAAAAACTTGATAACGAGTTCTTCCATGGTGGACTATGTCTCTGGGTCCTACTCTCAAATGGGTAGGCCTTTTTATTAACTGAGAAAAAGAATTTGGAAAAATACATAAGTATACCTCATTATGGAATTAAGCTGTAGAGGTTTTGCTCAGATCAGAAAACATACAACACCATTGAATTTATGGCGTCGAATTACCCAAAAATTACTGTCTCCACGCCTCAATCTAACTTTGGCACTCCCAGGTTCATGAGAAATCTCGTCTCGGTTTCCATGCCTACAACCTGGAATTTATTCATTGTACTTCACATAGAAAAACATACCCAGACATACCATCAAGCACCTTCTCCCCGTCCATGGGAAAACTTAGCATTTAAATTAAATGTTGGGAGGAATAACCAACGAAGTCGTTTGGCTCAACGATTGACATATGCTATGTAATGAATTTGGTTAGGGGGAGGTCCTAGGGTCTAGCCCGCGGGTCTCCCCTTTTGGGCTTGTGGTTATAACAATATATATATGTGGTTTGAACCACCACCAAGTTTGGAGTTATCGTTTATATTTGTCGGATTTGGAAGGTTGACCACCATATTTGGTGGGACCTTCGCCAGATTTGGTGGGCCTTTTTTTTATTTTTGATAATTTGGTTAGGGTCCTCATTGGTCATTTTCCCACTGCCACGTGGCATCCCATGACTGGGCCACGTGGCATCCAACCATTGGCCCATGTCATTCACCTGTATAGTCACCCTGCCACGTTACCTGTCTGCCACGCTAGCCTGCCATGTATGGTACAAATACCACATGTTTTCCATGTCCCATACGACCTACCACATGGAACTTCCTCATTGGTCCACATGTTGACCGAAAAATGCTGAAAATGAGTGACACATGACAACTTCTAGTGCTGCCATGTCACCATGTTGACATCATGCTGACGTCAGCATGACACATGTTGTCCTTTACATGTTCCACATGCATTGTACAGATGATGACATCATTCATACTGATGCTGACATCGACAATACTGATGCTTACGTCAGTAGTACAGATGCTGACTCATCCCTGTTGACTAGGCTAGGTTGACCAAAACTTCGACTGAGAATATATTTTGATCCATAACTCCATTTGATGAGCCGTTTAAACTGTTGGAAATCTTGTGACGCACTCTCCGCGATGATGCCAATTTCACTGATTTTTGAGGACTTTGAATTTTTTCCCTTTCTCTGTTTGATGAGGCCATTCTGAGCTTCCTGAGTTGCTTCTATGAATTCTGAGTTGTCCTTAGTCTTCTCTGGATCCTCTTTGGATCATAAAGTTTGCACCTGACTGCTAAAGGGCAGAGCTAGGCCACCTCAAGTTTCAAAATGGTTGTTTTTATTTATTTTGTAGGTCAATTGGAGGGTTGGTTTTACCAAGACAAGAGCATGGTTGGGTTGGAAAAATGATATGGATGAGGGTCCTCCTTGGTTGGTGGCACACTAAAGACAGACAAGTGAGATAAATAGAGGTAAAAAACAAAGGGAAACAACAAACTACTCAATAAATAATAAGCTGTAAGAAGTTTAAGTCTTAAAATATCATTTCAAGGCATTAAACATGTATCAAAAACACAATTACTCCCACAGGTTGCAATAAAAACAAATATTCATCAAAGCATTAGATGGTCTCATAGGTTGCATATCAATAAATACAAGTTATACAATAGCTCAAGGATGCCAAGCTCAGATGCCTGAACGCTGAAGTCACGGAGTAAAACTTCATATTGCTTTGTTGTTAAACCTCGCGTGATTTTGAAACCCTGAATGCATAAGAACCATTGATATTAATTGACTGTTGGATCTCCACCTTCGAAAATTTAATCTGTCTGTTTGCTCATTATCTAAGCCCAAAATATATTGTTCTGAATTGCTACGTTTTTTCTTTTGGATGTTTCCTGTGAATACAAAGGACTTGGTCGACCTGCTACATGCTCAATCAATGAAAAACATGATGACAAGTATTTGGAAACCAAAACCATGACATGCACTTATCCTTCAAGAAAACATAAATGATTGGTGTAAAGAATCAATCAAGAAAGATAATGATAAAAAACTAAGTGATTTAGTAATGGGAAATCGACTTAACCAACCAGAAGAGGAATGATTTTGATGAAGGTATACGGAAATGAGAGAGGAGGGGCAGGGGTATAGACTTAGGTCTCAACAACTGTGTTCATGAACTCAACCAATTGGTTATAGGTAAGTTTGGATTCTTCAACATAGGTACGTTCGTCACCTCTTTTGTGAATGGATTAAACTTCATTAGGGTATGCTTTGTTACAAATTAATGGTTATTTCTCTCTCTCTCTCTCTCTCTCTCGCCATCACTCACTCTCTCTCACTCTCATGCTCACTCTCTCTCACTCTCTCCCCCTTTATTGATCTCTCCCTCTCTCTCCCACTTCCAGCCTCCTCTGTGCCTAGGAACCTATCTCCACTTTGGCCCTAAATCCATATAAGCCAAGGCCCCCACCAATACCCAACACTTAACCCCCTTCACACCCGATCCCTAAGTGTCCTATGCCCATACCTCTTGTCAAGGGCCCCACAACCAATGCACCTCCATCCTAGTGGTCTAACCACTACTTTATGCATCAAATAACTTTCAATCCTAAGACCTTAGGTCATATTTGTCCCTAAGCCCCTCTATACATTTATTCATAAAGTTATAGAGGCGATACAATAAATGGTTTATCCATTGCATTAAGAGTGCACACACGCTATTATGATCATAAATAAATGAGGTCGGGCATTGTGCCTGCCTCAGATTCATGTCCAACAAGAGTGCACACGTGTTCCAAAAGCATGCACGTGTTCCTGGAATGTGTGCGCACTCTTGCTGGATAGTGTGAAGTAGACACCGTGGATGGATGGGATATGAAAGATGGTGGTGGTGAGGGGCGATAAACCCCTATGGGTTGTACAAGGGATGGTAAAACCCTTGGGGTGGAAAGAGGTATCTCATGAGTTGGGGCAAGGTGGCCAAGGACTGGACTAACCCCATAACTGGGGAAAAACGATGGGTGGTGTTGAGACTCAGGAATTTCTTTGGGATGTATAAAAGAAAACCCCGAGGTAATTGTTTCAACCAACTTTAGATTGTATTCTGACCTATACAACCAGAGAGGGATCTCTCACATGTCTAATGACTGGTAATAACTCAAATATTTCATCAACAAATGCACAAAGGTCATATTCTGCAATATGACAGGTTTATTTTTTGTTTTAAAAGGGTTGGTAGGACAAACAAGGAAAAGGTACCATTGGGCAATGGAGTCAAGGCCTGAATTTCAATGTTTTTA
>ML778626.1:756538-789470 GCA_009831015.1 Picea engelmannii
TTGTGATGACAGTGTCAGAGTTTGGATGCTTGCATTAGGTGCAAGGAAGTTTCGTTCTAGGAGATGGATGGATTCAAGAGAGAAGTCAACCAAGAATTATTGGCAATCGACATGAATGGGCAGAACGTAGACCAAGTGACTTGGGTGGTGCTCGCTCGCATTTGGTATGAGACATTGGGTGAGGAAGAACGCACCTTGGTGACTTGTGGATTATTGTGCGATGACTCAGAGATACAGAGGGGATCATTGGTTGAAGTTGGAAAAATTATTGGTGCAAATGTGCATAAGGTATGAAAGTTCTTTGAGGTGACTCATTTTACTTATATCCCTTTGGATAGTTGGTTGGGACATTTGAGGAGAGTGAGTGCATTGACCACACTCATCACAGACATTGAGTTGTGGAGAGGTGACTTGATGAAAGAAGGTGATTTGGGGACTTTCCTTTGTTCAGAGGATTGTGCAGAGAGGTAGATTGCAACATGAAGAGATTACTTGGGCATGGGTGTTTCTCTTGCTTTGGGGAAACATGGTTGAGGGTGAATCCTAACCATTCCAATTCATATAGAAGTAGACATAGCATCATGACTGAGTGATGAAGTTGTGAGGCAAAGGAAATATAGACGTGTAGTTCTTAGGGAAGATTGGCTAATTGTGTCATGAGGTGGACAATGGAGTCAAGTTGTCATAGATGACTTTGCTCTGGGGTGACTTCATAGTGCATCAAGGTGAGGGGTGACCTTTCCTTGGTAAGATATCATTGTGCAGATGGAATGAATTGTGGAAGGAAGTCATAGTACAAATGTGTCAATAGGTTCGAAGTGAAACACTTAGACATTGTGAAGGATCTCCTTAACGAAAATTGGACAATGGTGTTGAAATATTGTAACTACGAAGAATATTCTAATCATAATTGAGTTATTATTATATAGATCAATCCCCTTTTGTGGATTGATCATGTCGGGACTTATGTGTGACCAAATCCATTTTTGTGGATTGATCAAACCTTAGTTAAATGGTGCTAATTTAGAAGTCACCCCCTAGGGATAATTAAAGTGGTTTTAGCCACTAGTTGAAGAAGTTGACCCATCTTGGTGAAGAGACACAACCCTAACGCTCCTCAACTAGTATAAATAAGAGAGGACAGTGCCTCATTCACCCACTCACTCAATCACTCATCTAGTGCAAATATTTTGGAGCTGCAGTTGCAAGAAGGAAGAGAGAGAGGCACATGCTTAGTCTTGGATATTCTCTAGTGTTTTGGTCTTTATCTTGGCATTGTATTGGAAATCTATATTAAGGAGGTTTTTATTGGGTTTTCTCCCCCATGAGGGTTTTCCAGGATAAAATGATGTGTACCTTGTGATTGTGTTTCTATCGGTGATCCTGCTTATGCTATTATTGTCTAGTAAATTGAAAAGAACTTAATAGTAGCTCTAAATTTAAGATGGAATCATAACTAAACTGAGTAGAGCAGATTTCACTAGGTAACCAAAAACATCACTGTTGTCGTACAAGAAAATTAGATCTTTTTATTGGAAGGGAGTTTTGACTAAAAACCATCTAGGGAAGTGAGCCCTAGCCTAGAGAACTCATTGGCAGCTTGAGCACACCTTTTCAATGGCCAAATTATTCGAAAAGACAAACCCTAGTTTTGATTGGTACCAAAAAACTAGGAAATGAGAACCAGTACCAGAAGTACCATTCCATAATGGCGCAGGTCAAGTTTCAAGGGGTAAAACTTGGAATTTTTTGAAACAGTAAGCTCCATCAAACTTGCCTAAGCCCAACGCATCTAGTCCCTGGATCAGAATTCCAAAATTTGAAAGTTGAAAAATTAGGGTTTCCTCATAAAACCCTAAGTTGATGTTGCAGTTGCAGTACCGGTTGTAGTTGTAGTACCAATTACAGTTGTAGTATCATTTGCAGTTGCAGTGCCAGTTCCTCCATGCGATTTGCAGCACTAGTTGTAGTGCCAACAACAACTGCAGTGCCAGTTGCAGTACCAACACCAGCTAGAGTACCAGTTGTAGTGAAAGTTTTTATGAAGTGTTGGGGTTGTTATTGTCCTAGTGCACCTTACCCTAGAAAGATATTTTTAGAGGTATGTACTTACATATGCTTAAAATGCATTATTATTCTAAAGGGTACTTGCAGGAGAAGGGATCTTTTGTCATAGATCCAGAAGGATCTCAGATTTGACACATTCAGAGGAATAATGCACCTTAGGTTTGATTATTTTGATATGCATATATTTGTTATGATATTATGGATATCTAGGTTGTATGTTGAAGTTATCACCATCATACTAACAACTGGTCAAAATTAAAGTCAAGGTATTAGATTGATTAAAGTTGATATTGTAGAGTTTATTCTCTAACCTAGATTTCTGTCAAGAAATCATATTATCTCAGTACAAAGAACAGGTTGAAGAATATACTTCTCATCTTGAGCAAAGAAGTATAGAAAGAAAAACATCAATGCTCATTCTTAAGGACAAGACTCCAGGTTCCAGGTTTGATTGATTAAGTTGTTAAGATTTACAAATTTCAAGTTTGATAACTACCTCATCGTTGAGATAACAATCCTTAAAAGTTTTATACTTGGCAGCATGTGAAAATTATTGAGATGAATGCTTATTGTAATCATTTACCAGATATAACTAACATCTCCTCTAGGATAAACCTCTTGTTTTGGTCTTAGATCACCATGAAGGAATGATTGAAGAGTGTTTCTCTCATCTCGTATTGTATTTCTTACTTTTGACCCTTGTTCCAAGAAGATCACAAGTGATAGCTCTAAAGGAGCTACTGTGATGATTGTTCTCACTGTTGCATTATTATTATTATAAAGAGTATTATTCTTGTCTGCTTTTGTTCCTGTTTTGGGTAGATCACATGTGACAACCCTAAGGAAGCTATAGTGACAGTTGCATAAGGCAACATATTAGATGAGACATGAAGTAGACTATGTACATGACCGTATACATTCATGTACCAAAGAAGATGAAGAAGAAGGTATTTTTTTGAGATCCAGAGTATCTCATATGGATATTGAATGAAATGAGCAGAAGGCTCCAAAGATGATTAAACATTAGAATTGGTCAATGAATAATGAAGCCACCTTGATAAGAATCATAATTCATTTGAAGTCTTACTCAACTTTTCATTTTAATACTTAGTATTCAACACCAAGTATATATAGTAGAGATGATGAAGTGCTTGTAGACTCAGAAGAAATCAAGACTCAGAATGAGCCTGATCTTAGAGAGGATCATATGGGAAAAGGAGACATTCTCTAGGACTGGTAGATAGATGCCATGAGTTGATAAGACTATATCATAGCTTCAAAGACTTATAGGAGATGTGAAATCTCCTGGGAAGATTCCTTTGTTTCAGTAACAAAAAAGGAAGCTAGTCAAAATGACTGGGACATGGATTTTTTCTTAAGATGAGAAAGGAAGCCATTGGTGACTTCCAATATTGATCTAACAGATCAAGCATGTTGTGGATAACATTATAAATATGTAGAAATCCTGATTTGTGTCAAAAGGATTCTCCCATCAAGAGGGAGAAGACTACGACAAGAAACTTGCTCCAACAATCGAAGAAATAGTTCCAATATTCATGAAGACAATCAGAACAACCATGATTCAGATATATTATGGGATTCAAGGGGAGAAATCCCTATATTTGAGATTGAGTGCTAGTTGGTGCAGTACATTAGTCAAGCCATGGAGACATGACTACAATAGCAGATGGAGTCACCTCCATGAAAGAAGAAGAGCTACTTTTAGTATCATTTATTGAGCCACTCTCAGTTTTGGATGAAGTTGTTGCCATGATAAAGTAGAGGAAATACTCTCAAAGTTTAGCTGCTATAGTGATTCTCGGTTTCAGAGAAGGTAGAGGTGCAGAGTCACAGTTCTAGAGGAACAATTGCAAAGAGAGTAGAAGACATACTCTCAGGCAGTGAGACAGATAGTGCTTTGTAGAAAGCACATAGAGCTAACACATGATTGTGCATATTAAGTTGGAGTTGAAGCAAGTGTACCAGGATGGTACATTGTGATGTGAAAATTTGGATTGAAGTTGAAGATAGAAAGACTCATGTCTACAATTTTAAGAAGGCTCTCTACGGGTTGAAGAAAACTCCTAGAGCTTGGTATGGCATAATTGATAGTTTCCTGACGAGCTTGGGCTTTACCAAGAGTAAATATGATTCTAACCTTTACTTCAAGGTTATAAATAATGAGACAGTTATATTGTTGTTGTATGTGGATGAATTATTCTTAACTGGATAACAAAATCTCATCACAGATTGTAAGAAGAAGCTCATTGTTGAATTTGAGATGAAATACCTAGGCCTGATGCATTATTTGTTAGGTATTGAAGTTTGACAGAGCCCAGAGAAGATCTTCCTTAACCAAGGGAAGTATGCAGTTGAAATACTGAAGAGGTTTGATACGTTGGAATGTAAAGACATGAACACCCATGGAAACAAAGTTGAATCTCTTGGTTGATACTTCATCAGAATTGGTTGATGCTACTTTGTACAAACATATTATTGGTTCATTGATGTATCTGACGAATACCAGGCCAGATATATGTTTTGTTGTGAACACCTTGAGTTAGTATCTGGTAGAGCTTAGACGTGTTCACCTTGTAGCTGAAAAACATGTGATGAGATACCTTAAGGGAACGTTGGATTATGGTCTCTATTATACTGGAGATAAAGACTTCAGATTGTATGGTTATACTGATTCAGATTGGGCTGGAAGTGATTCTGATAGAAAGAGCACTTCAGGATGGTGTTTCAGTTTGGGTCCATGACTTCATGGAAGAGTGGGAAGCAATCCAGTATTGCTCTCAACACGACAGAAGTGAAATACATTATAGCATGTTCCTCCAGTTGTGAATCCATATGGATTCATAAGTTGTTGATAGTTCTATTCGATCTGGAGATGGAAGCCACCATGATTCTATGTGATAACTAGAGTTGCATAAAGATGACAGAGAACCTTGTGTTCCATGATAATTCGAATCACATAGTAATCTGATATCACTACATTTGTGATATGGTGTAGCGGGAAGCTGTAAAGCTCCAATATGTTGGCACGGATGAGCAGGTTGAAGATGTGTCGACCACGCCTCTATCTCGTGTAAAGTTTGAGTACTTTCGAGACAAGCTTGGTATAGTCTGAAAGGACCTCCCTTGAAAGGGGGAGTGATGCTGATGATACTATGGTATTTTGACCAACAACGGGTAGCTTTGTTAGGATTTTATATCCTAGGGGATTGATCATGCCTGGAAAGATCTCGAAAGTTTGGTAAGGATGGTCTATCAGAATACCTGTGCATGTATATGTCAGCTGTGGTCAGTAGTGGTAGCTCCGTTAGGATTTTATATCCTAGGGAATATTTTGATTCCAGGGCAGATATCGAAGGTCCGGTAAGGATGGTCTATCAGAGTACCACGTGGTAGCTCCGTTAGGATTTTATATCCTAGGGAATATTATGATTCCTGGGTAGATCTTGAAGGTCCGATAAGGACGGTCTGTCAGAGTACCACAAAATGTTGTTGTTGCACCTATATCATTATGTTTCCATATGATGATGATGTTGTTATCTCAACCTTGTGTTGATGATGTTGTTATCTCAGCCTCATGCTGATGATGTTGTTATCTCAACCTTGTGTTCATGATGTTGTTATCTCAGCCTCGTGATGATGATGTTGTTGTCTCAACCTCGTGTTGATGATGTTGTTGTCTCAACCTCGTGTTGATGATGTTGTTGTTCCAGCCTCATGCTGATGATGTTTATTAATTCAGCCTCGTGCTATTGATGATGTTGTACCAGCCTCGTGCTGTTGATGATGTTGTACCAGCCTCATGCTATTGATGATGATCTACCAACCTCGTGTTGTTGATGATGATGTACCATCCTCGTGTTGGTGAGATTGTTTCTCTAGATTCATGCTATTGATGCTGATATTTCAACTTCAAGCTGACGACAATGACAATGATGCTATTCCAGCTCCATGCTGTGAACGATGATGATATTGATTATGAGAGAACATTCCGATGATTTATAGATGTGCCAACCTGTGTTCCATATGTTGATGATGTTGCTGCCCTCTCTCTCTCCTGATGATGTTGTATTGTAGAATATCCTTCTTTTTAAGGGGGAGTGTTGAAATATTGTAACTGCGAAGAATATTGTAATTATAATTGAGTTATTATTATATAGATCAATCCCCTTTTGTGGATTGATCATGTCAGGACTTATGTATGACCAAATCCCCTTTTGTGGATTGGTCAAACCCTAGTTAAATGGTGCTAATTGAGAATTCAGCCCCTAGGGATAATTAAAGTGGTTTTAGCCACTAGTTGAAGAAGTCGGCACAACTTGGTGAAGAGACAGAGCTCTAGTGCTCCTTAGCTAGTATAAATAAGAGAGGATAGCACCTCATTCACCCATTCACTCAGTCACTCATCTAGTGCACATCTTTTGGAGATAGCTGCAATTGCAAGAAGGAGGAGAGAGAGGCGCATGCTTAGTCTTGGATATTCTCTAGTGTTTTGGTATTTATCTTGGCATTTTATTGGAAATCTATATTAAGGAAGTTTTTGTTGGGTTATCTCCCCCATGAGGGTTTCCCAGGATAAAATGTTGTGTACATTGTGATTGTATTTCTCTCAGTGATCCTGCTTATGTTATTGTTGTCTAGTAAATTGAAAAGAACTTAATAGAAGCTCTAAATTTAACAAATGGAATAAGTAGTGAGGCAATGATGGACACTTTCATTAGTCTTTGGAGTTGGATGGAGTGAAAAAGATGAGGACATAAAAGGATAATTTGGGCATGGAGATGCACATTTCAAGAATTGGACGTGACAGTTGGACTAGCTACCCAACCAATGTAGGACTTGAGGCATGCAGTGTGCGAAGACATGGCAGAGTTGGTTGAAGTATGGATGCAGTAGCCAGTTCATAGAAGTTCAACACTTAGGACATTTTTGAGGTCTTGGTTGAGGTTGCAACAACAACAACAAAATGAAGAGTGATCATCACAACGGGGTAGTGACAACTTAGACATTACAGACGGAGTTGGGGAGGAGATTTCTTTCCATCATAGTGGATAGTTGGGTCACACACAACTTTGGGTAGAGGGAAGTGTGGATGGTTGCATACGTTGTGGATGATTGCAGTGTGAGTTAGAAACTTGGAGTTTCCACTTTGGCAGAATTTGGGGTTTCTAGCAGACTTAGTTGCGACGAGAGCACGAGTTCAGGGAGAGACTTGGAGATCATAGATTTTGTGGATGTTTCCGAGGATGAAAATGACTTGAGGTGGGGGAGGTTGTAAGGCCTGGGGCACCCAACACGTGAATGCACACTTCCACCATAGTCTGAAACGAAGGAAATCAGATAGGCATGATGCTCAGTGAAAATGAAAAGACAAAGTCTTCATACATGGGGAGAGTTGGGGTTCCTTGGGCATGTGATGCGCCAAGTGGCGACTCCACCCGTGATGCCTTGAGTCACAAGTCATACGACGAACATTTTGATGAAGGGTTGAGGGAAATACTTGGGCGCTCCACCAAATAGACGAATCGACTAAGGCATGGGGGGTGCACTTAGGCGAGTCGACTCAACTCATCTAAGGGGCACATGCAATCAAGACGACATGTCAATTGGACAGATGGGGGCACTGATAAAGAGTTCAGTGGGTATGGGTAAGAATATTTCCTCTCTATATCCTTCACCTATTTTATCAAATTACCCATCTTTGCATTTTGGGAATTGGAGTCCGTGGGTGTTATGGAATCAAAGAACGCCAACCCCCTATTTTAAACCCATCCTTGAAGCCCTGGATCAGAGTGCTTTGGGTTTCTCTTCCTCCTACACTACTATCAATTTGGATGAGGATAAGGATCTTTCTGATCTCGCTCTTGGGTCTAGAAAGAAGGACTGCAACCATTATAATTTGAGACCGAGGAAAAAAGGGTATATTGTTTTGTGGGAGGGATTGAGAGAGGATTGGTTCTTTTGAAGATAAAGTATCCAAAGGAAACCATAGGGGAATAAATATCATATGTACATTACTCAAAAAAAATATTTAGTGAAATTTTATCTAGCAAATATTATCTTTAGAAGGGATTCCTAGAGGAGAAAATACCCATGTGGAGGGTATCAAATGATTGTTCTTATACTAATTGTGGAGGTTTGGCTAGCCTACCTAAAAAATTGGCCCTCAAAAGAGTTTTTATGGTTGTTCATAACTTATATATCATTTTATAACAAGAAACCATGTCAAAATTCTTGGAAAAGAAACCAAGTCAGAACATGTCAGAATTCTTTGAAAAGAAACCAAGTCAGAACATGTCAGAATTCTTTGAAAAGAAACCATGTTAGAAGTCAAGAATGTAGTTTCAGATCTAGAGAAATTCCCAGGGGATTGATATTTTTCTTTTGTTGACTCAAGGGGTGGAAAAAAATCTTTTAATTTCAGTAACTCATGGTCTTTCTCATCAAGTCTTGCTATTACTTTGTCTTCAGTGGATTTAGGGAAAGAATTCAATGTGATAACATATATGGGTTGGATTTAGTGAAGCGAAAGACTTCAATGTGTTAACATATATTGGTTGTACTCCTACAGAGTTGCATTTTCGGGAAAAAAAAATGATTGGGGTTGGTTGAAACATGGACTTAACTTTCTAGGCGGTGATTTGAACTTATTAGGAACCTTAGAGATTTATTAGGAGCCTTAGAGATACAGGGACTAGGGGATCATGTGAACTCACTATCAGATTATTTTAAAAGGACATTTAAATATTCAGGGTTAACAATGTAGCTCTAGCAAGACTTTCCCCGATTTGGAGGAATTTTAGATCTCATAAAGATAGAATTGCAAAAGTACTTGACATAATTCTTATTTTGGAACCCTATCTAGATGAACCTGTAAGATTTAGACAATGGGTCTCAAATGGGGGAGATTTTGATCATGAACTGATTCTAGATGAGAGAAAACCACTAGCTCCATTTAAAGTCAATCCTGAGTGGTTGAAAGAAAGAGGATTACATAGATAAGATAAAAATCACTTGGGTTGCTTATGACACGAGCTCAAGGGAGTCAAAACCTATAAAGTTTGAATAGAATTTGAAAAGAGCCAAACAAACCTCTATTGAATGGTCTCTCCACAAAAAATCCAAGGATGAGAAAACTCTTCGGGAGGTAGAGGAAAAATTGCAAGTCTGTTTGATTGGCAACTTTGTGTGATAGTATAGTTTTTTTCCATGTAAATGGTAATGCTAAAGTAGAAGTGAAGATCTTGGAAGAAAGGAAAATAAAAATTTTGCTTGATAAATAAATAGAGTGGATATTAAAAAATAGATCTCTCTAGTTACAAGTTGGGAACCAAAATACCAATGTTTTCCAACACTTTGCAAACTTCTATAAAAACATAAATTCAGTTTGGAAAATTGGGAAAGGAGATGGATCTCTAGCAACTAGTTTCAAATATATCTCAATGGAAGGAGTTGAATATTTCAAAAACATCTATAAGGTTGAAAGGAGGGAAATGATTGATGAAATACTTTAGTTGGATTCATACTTTCCTAGTCTTGTTATCCCAAGGCATAATCAATTCTTAATGGAAGAAATTGAAAGAGAGGACCTAATAGAGGTTCTTCACATCTTTCAACCAAACAAAATTCTTAGTTTGGATGGACTTCCAATTGAGTTCTTCTTGGGATTCTTGGATTCCATTGAGGAATATTTAAGAGGGTAATTGAGGAGTCAAGGTCCTTTGGCAAGATGTTGGTAGATTTTAATTCCACATTTTTAGCTCATATACCTAAATATGATAATCCTACAACCTTCATAAACTTTAGTCCAATCTCTCTTTTTAAATGCATTTACAAAATTATCACTAATATCATTTCCTGAGGGATTAAGAATATATTGTTTAATTCTATATCAAAAAACAATTTGGTTTCCTAGCAAGGAGACAAAACCATGAGGTTGTTGGCATTGCACATGAAGGATTGCACATTATAAAGGTTAATAAATTGAAGGCTATGGTAATCAAGGTTGATATCTAAAAGTAATATGACCAAATTAATTGGATCTACCTAATGTTATTAATGATTCACCTGGGATTCAATGCACCTTTTTGTAGTCTGGGTAATGAATTACATGTCTTTGGTTTCCTTTTTTGTTTTTATTAAATTATGGGGTTGCTATGCCATTTTTCAATCCATAAAGGGGCCTCATGCAAGGTTTCCCACTTTCTCCTTATCTTTCCTTGTTGTTGCAAAAGGATTAAGTAGATCCTTGAAAGAGGGATTAAGGGTTGGTAGCATAACATGTATAAATTAGGAAATTCTTGCTCCTTGTCACACTTACTTTTTGTTGGTGATATATTGGTTTTTTGTGATGGAACTAGAAGAGAGGCCAACAAATTCAAAGATATTATGGAACCTTAGTGTACTACTATAGGTATGCAGATTAATCTTGAAAACACATTCATTAATTACAATGCCATTCCAGTGGATGAGCAAGAATATTATGCTACTCTATTTCCTTTCAATACATCTGAATTGGAAAATGGTATATTTCATCTAAAACCCAATGATTATCAAAAAAATAAATTTCAATGGTTAATTTCCAAGGTGGAGAAGAGGTAAGTGTTTGGTACAACCACTGGCTCACAAGGGGAGGTCGACTGCTACTTGTAAAATTTGTGAGGTTATTCCTATATCTTGGTCATCATTGCCTTGGATACCAAAGGGAGTATTATAAGTGATCCATCGACTCAAATTTAGATTCATTTAGGTTGGTAGCAAAGAAAATAAAGGCTTTCTTTAGTGAAGTGGAAAAGGCTAGTAGCTCCACAAGATATTGGGGGGGGGGTGGCGGGGGGGTGCTATGGAGTAAAAAAACATCTTTCACTTCTCTATAGCATAAATAGTAGCTAAACGTTTTTGGATATTGATACAAGGGAAGGGATTATGGCACTATGTGGTGGAGGAAAAATATATTTTCCTTGACTCTATTGTGGATTGGATTTACAAGCCTATGAATAATTCTCACAATATTTCAATCATTTAGAAGGTTGTTTTATTAACATTTTCCTTAATATGGAACTAGATTGCATGGAGTGTTGGCAAAGGAACACAGGTCTAGGTGGGAGTGGATGCTTGGGTTGGAAGCAAGGAATATTTTCAACTCGTAGCATATATCATTAAGAATTAAGAAATAGAGGCATTTATACTCTAAATCAAATAGCTTACTCTAATTTTTCCACAATCTAGCATCAAGAGTAGCTTTCTAAAAAAGATTTAGATATACCAATGGAAGATGAACATATGTGATACTTACATTGCACATTTGAGAGCTAGTTTTGTTAGAATTAAGGAGGATAAGGACTCTTTGGTGTGGAATTTAAATATATATATGCATTACACTCCTAAAGAAGGATACAAAGATCTATCCTTTCAAGGAATTCAAGAGCCTCAAAGATGGCGGTGGAGTAAAGTTTGGAATTTTAAGTGTCCCGCAAAATTCTACATATTCATGTGGTTTCTCTTGAGAAATAAAGTTTTGAGATGGATAAACTATAGAAGAGGAACACTTATGGGCTTGGAAGGTGTTGTTTATGTATGAAGAAACAAATTGCCATTTAATTTTGAATTGTGAATTTAAAAACAAGTCTAGAGGGACCTTTATATTTTAACAGGTATAAGGGAAGCCTATTCTAGAGAATATATTGAGGGATTAAAAAACTGGCATGAAAACCCACTCACAAAACCTTTTAGTGATATTCCTTTGATCATATAATGGGGAATTTGGATTGCAAGAAATGTCATAATGTTTTAGAATATGATCATACCCCCTTTATAGTGGGTTGTCTAAGGATGGAATATACTATGATCGAAGGCCCAAAGCCTCCTCAATGAACAACTAAAGAGGTAATTGATAGATCAAAGGCATGGGCTTGTTTTGATGGGGCTTCAAAAGGCACACCATCCTTCGAAGGAGTAGGGGGTATAATATACATAAATGAAAAACACACGATCAATTGCATATATGGAGTACCAAGACACTACATGACCAATAGTATCCTTTTGCACAAATGGAGACCCTTCTCACCACCACAGAGGTCGTATATTTTCATATGACATCCACCACACCAGCTGACTTCCAAGAGGCACTAGGCTTTTCTCCATGAGGTACAAGCCAAGTATTATGGTAAGTTTCATTTCAATATTTTAGGCATTTGAGTATGTTGTATCTTAGACTGCTTCAGATTTCACAACATATTCTTGGAAATTATTGTTGGGTATGTGTTATATTCTTTGCACAAGTAGGGGGGTTTGAGGGAATTTTTTTTCCTTGGGAAACATGTTGCATTTTTGCCTCATTTTTCATGTTGCCTCGATTTTTGTGTCCATTATTGAACGATTTTTTGGCAGATGGTTTTTTCCGATGGTTTTCTATTTCCAGTTAAGGAATTAGGGTTGTTGACTAATCCAGGTCATTGGGTTAGGGTTTTGGATGCCGTTGGCTCCTATATGTATATTGTATTGTAAATAATGTATCACTATGAGTCAATATAGAATATGTTGGTTTTCCCGGTTTGGGTTTCCAGGGGAAAAATATCTGTGTAATGTTTGTATTTGCCATTGTATCTTTTTTGTTCTTTTACTGAAAATCTCTTTGCAGTAAATAATGTACTAGGTTAAAATCTATAATTATGCCTTTTTCACTATTTCACCTTGGTGGTTGACATTGTTCCCTAGTAAGTGGTCTTTCTTTGGAATGGGTTTTCTATTGGGAAGTCCCTTGAAGAACCATCATACCGTTCTCGACCATACTTACCATTTTTCATCACTTAAATCCCATCGTTTCCTTATCTCTTGGGGTTTTAGGGTGTATTGACCCAAGAAGGGGTTGTCTCTCATTTTATGGGAAGAAGGGGATAAAATACCAAAGGGATTATTATTGGGTAAAAGATAAAATCTTATATATAAACCTTCCAAATGATTCACCCAGGGAATCCCCCAAGAAAGCAATGAAACACTTATTTGTAAGAAAAGGGGGACCCAAAAGAATAATGATTATAAATGCATAAAGGGTTAGTTGGAGGATAGGAGGTATCATCATGAGCTGACCTATCATGATCATGGATATATAGTGGTATGTCTTTAACATCATCTGGTCACCAAGATAGGGTAATGTCTCTCAGTTGCATGGCTGAGAGAAAGGGGGTCTCATCACGAGCTAACTTGGTCTCATCACGAGCTAACCTTCTCATTTCTTTTAGGTATTTGTGAGTGACACTGTCATTATCTAGACACCACACTAGGACAATGGCCTTCAACTTATCCTTAAATTATTACAGAAACAAAGAATGGAAAAAATGATGGGCTTGGAAAAATTGCATTACAAACAAAGGTTCCACACACCCTCTATAAAGGCACCCATGCGTGAGACACTACAACACATTGTATGTCATGAACCCCATGCCCATTGAGTCTTGATCCTTAACCACTTAATCCACTTTAAATGGATTAGAGAGGGATATATTGGAAACACTCCTTGACCTAGGGCAAGATCTACCCAATAGGACACCTCGTCAACCCTCCCATATCCAAGCTTGACAAGTCACATAATGTATTTGAGCACTTAATTGTTTTACAAGGTAATATTTGATGCACATGCTCAGGTGGCTCATTTATTGACTTGATTTACTTAACATGATATTTTTACTTGATATCCTTGGAGGGCGTGCTTATTTGTCTTTGCAGGATCTAGTTGGTGGACAATTTTGGAGGAATAAGCCTATCTTGGGCTTCCATGGGGCTTGAAGCCCACAGGTGGATGCCAAGGACCTGCATGCTGGATGAGAGATACATACCTTCAGAGGCCTATAATACACTGTGGACGACATAACCTAGCCCTAACATGCCAAACATTTTTCCTAGGAGAGGAAAAACACCACCTTTAGAGGCATGACGTCACCTAGGAGGGCTAGGGTTTGGTGGTGAGGTTATCATTCATTGGCACAAGGACATTTTGAGGAGAATGGGGCTTTGAACAAAAAGAAAATGACTTGGATGATTGACATGTGGATTTGGGAAGCCTAACTACACTCCTCCAATGCCAACGACTTGCTCCTAATGTCAAAACATCCCCTAAATGGGTGATGCAACCTTGAATTAGGGTTTCTTTTTCTGTAAAAGTGAATTAAGTGAATTGTTTAATATTGTTTTGTAAAAGGGGCAATATTAGGGTTGTTGACCCCTAGTCTTGTCTCTATTTATACAAAATGTTTCTTTTTGGAAACATTTTGTATAAATAGAGATCATAAGATCTCATTATATAACATAACTCTCCCATTATGAGAAGTATTAGACTGAAATTTTTGATATCTTGGCTAGTTATCTCTCTTGTGCACTTGTTTATGGATATCTCTTGGATTATTGGTTGATGGAAGTGATGCTAGCCTTGGAAGGTTATTCTCTTGCTATTGTGGTGGTTTGTCTTAGCTTTTTCCTTGGATTGTTAAGGTTTTTACATTTTTTCTATCATTTGTTGTTCAAGTCAAGGTTATTTACTAGATCTAGGTGGGAAGTATAAGGGCATACACCCCCACCTTAGTATTCATCACTTCATGCTTACATGTTATTCGTTTAACAAGGGTTTTCTAAGAGAAGTATAAGGGCATATACCCTCGTAGCCTAAACTCTAGCTAGAGATACTTGCCTTGGGGAGTAAGAGGATTTACACCCCCAAGGAGGTAGTACCTCTAGCTCTTTCTTTGCTTGACTCCATTAACCCAATTATTGAAAGCACTAGTCATTTACTTTTTGCATTAGAGAAATAAATTGCTGCCTTGGTAAATGTACAAATTTCAAGTTTTAAAGTTGTCTCTTTGGGAAAGTGTTCCTTGAACCTTTGGCTCCCTTGCCTCATTGAGGCATCCCCTTTCACCTACAACTTCTAGCTGTTGTTACAAAACTAACCTACATCCATTAGGGCTGCATAAAAATAACTTTCTAACGCTTAATAACTCCTAAACTAACCCTAGGATTCAACCCTAACTTTACCCTAACTCTCTACTAAGCCTAGTGCACCTATTGGGCTAGTTAGAGGTGGTTTCTAGTGGATAATTTTTTTGCTGTTATGCTTGTTTTTATACAACCATAAGGCTGATAATATTACTGCAACAACCTTTTGTTTCAACCTCCCTCTTTGTGCTAAATTTATTGCTTAATCATTGGTGAATTGGCTAGCTTTCACTAGCTTGCCTCTTGTCTATTTTATCATATGCTTAGCACTTTATATTGCAACTTTTGATATCTTTATTGAGGTGATATATATCACCTATCTTTTCCACAATTAAGGACAACAAGCTTAAATTGATTGTACAACTAACATATTACATTATATGCATTGCTTTCCTTGTGTCTTGGGCAAGCATTCACACTTGGAAGGTCACTCAACGCATTTGGAAACCCTTGAAACTTCCCAAGACTCTTTCCCAAGCTCTTAATGCCACTTAGAATTGACCTCTAGGGACATCCATCCATACTTATCATTTTCCATCTCATTTCCCCTAGGGTCACCGGGATTCCCCCCTTGAGGTGACTACCTCACCTCTAAAGTGATGGGTACACCTGCCTAAAGTGACAATGGGTAGAGGCCCTCCAATTTGTCGCCAATTAGTGGTTGGGTCGAGATTTTCACAACCTACAACTTGTGTGATAACAATATGCATAACTCTTTTCTTTGATATATGTAGTTGTGTATGTTTATTTTTGATTGTTTATTTTACTATTTCTATACTTCTGTGAAGATGCAGATGGAAGACTATATAAAGAAATTGTTATGTCATTTTTGCTTAAAGTCAATAGGTTGAGGTCACTAGTGGGAATACACACACACACACACACACACACACACACGCACATTTATATGGAAATTATCATGTTCTCTTTTGTGGTCCTGTGAAAGGATGTAAAAATGATGGAGAAGTATTTGTACAATGTAGTTTTTCTCTTTAATGAATAAAATTATGATTTTTTTCCATGGAAAAAAATAAAAATGTATAAAAACTTTCCATCAAATTTAATAAAAAAACATAGATAAACATATATTAAAAGAAAGGCCATAAAAAATGTTTTTTGACAACAACATGGTAAGAGAGGGCCCTTCTCATTAGACACTTGAAATAGTGCATCAAGTGGCCGATGAGAAGGTTCCTAGCTGACCAGAACTAAATAAATAAATTACAGTCTCTAGCAAGAATCCAACCATCCTCAAACCCCCCTTCCCTCCACACCCTACTAGTTGATTTATTTTTTTCAATCTATCGAATGGGGGGGGGCTCTTGATGGAGACTCAATGCATTGAGTCTTCAATGAGAGGCCTCCTTTAGGATTTTTTTTTAATTGGTTAATGGGGGGGTCTCTCATTAGACTTGATGCAACATAGAGTCTCCAATGCAAGACCACCTTACCGATCAAAAATATATATAAAAAATAAAATAAAATATTTTATTATTATTATTATTATTGATAAGCAACGAGTCTTCTTTATGCAACCTCGAGTCTTCAACAAGAGGGCCCTAGTTGATCAAGTTGCTATATAAAACCATTATTGTTTTTCTTTGTATGACATGTTTGTGTGTGTTTAATTTTTTTTTTGTGTGTGTGTTCTTATATTATTGAGTGGCTGATGAAAAGCCCCCTCCAGCCATGTTTTACCCAAAATATAGTAGGAGCAAGCTATCCTCGAGGGATCACATGAGGGGGGGAAATGAGAGGGGGTTTTAAGCACCACACATATATAATTGTTTAAATTGTGTTTGTTATATAGCTTTTCTTTTTGGGTGTGTTTTTAATATTCTAAAAAACTTTATATGGGAGGTAGAGAAAGGGAAGGAAGTAGTAGGTTTGGAGTGGGGGATGGAGGTTGGTGAAAAGGGTTGGAGTGTAGGTAAAAGGGGAAATGGAAGGGGATGAGAAGGGGAAATAGGGGGAGGTATTTTTAAGATTTTTGTTTTTTGTTTTTTTTGGGGTGTGTTTTTATTTAGTGTTTTCATTTGGTTTGTAATTTAATTTGATTTTTTTTATTGTTTTATTTTTTAATTGTTTTATTTATTATTATTATTTTTTAATTGTATTTTGTGTTTACTTTTTTTTTATTGTTTTATTTTCACTATTTGTTATTAAAATTTGTTTACAATTTTTTTTTAATTTTAAATTAGGTAGAGAGATGGGAATGAAGTGGGGAGAAGAGAGGAGACAATGAAAGGGGATGATGGTAAGAGAGGGAGTATAGCTCAGTGGGTTCTTGTTGACGCTTGAATCCATTAGGACTGAAACATAAACCTTATGAGGATGTCAATCCCCCTGCGTTTTTATAGAGGTGATACTCCTCTTTAACTTATGATTTTCGTGGGACTCTAGGTCTTAGGAATATGGGGCTTTGCAGAAGTCTGTCGTGGTAATCAAAGAAATTTAAAATAATAAGAAATAAAAATGAATTTATTTTTGTTTTCCTTTTAAAGAAAGTTCCCGAGAAAGGACTAGGAACCACACACTTTATATATTAAAACAAAATAAACAAAATTTCCTCACATCCATCATAGTTTAACTAAAGATTTTTGATCACATAAAAATAAAAAGAAGATGGTCCGTGTGCATAAGATAACTTTAACAGAGTGGAAACATGGGTATCTCAAATAAAGATAATGATATATCAACCTCAAATACTTTATATTATGAAATCAGGGTGACAAAGTATGATCAATATTGTTCCCAAATTAACTCTCTTGAAATTTCTAAAAAATATATAATATGTTACATATTCTTCGAAATTTGAATGTGTTTGTCTTAAAGACTGGGATTGGGGCTCCCGCGGACCATAAAACAAATAAATAAAATAAAATAATCTTGTAGGAGTATGGTGGGTGAAAGTGGAACAACAAGACCTGGAAAGAAGAAAATAAGAAGTTATCAATCTCCGCTTAGACCTTTCTAGTGAAAGAGGTGGAATAACTGGATGAAGGAACTAATAAAGAAATAAAGATATAATCAGTGTAAACTTACTATGATGGTCTCTCCTTAATATCTCACTTCATTTTCTTGTTGTTATCCTTTTATCTTCTTCATTGACGGTTATAGGAACCATCTCAACTGTTTCTTTCCCTTTTTAATAAAAGTTTTTAAATAAACTTTTATTTTCACAATTTAATTAATTTCTCATTAAAATATGATGACTGTAATTTAATTTTATGGAAGTGAAAACCAACTTTTTAACCATGTAAACCACTTCTAATTTTCTCTTCATCGTCTCATATTTTCAACGATATAAAATTTGTCCAAACCCTGGATCTCAAGATATGAGTTCGTGAAGTTGAGTTGTCACACATGCCCATTAAAAATGAAGCTGAATGATATTTTAATTTCTGGGGAAAATGTAGAAACCTTCAACCTTTTAAACCTATACCCTCATATTCTACGTCGAAATACCTTTCCAACGGTATAAATTTTGCGTGATTCCAACACCCGGAGCTCAAGTTACGGCCTTTGCAAGATCGTGACTCAACCACCATTGATCACAATTCATGGACAAATCTGGACCCTTGGATTAAATTTCGTCCAACCATTAATATATTGCCATGTGTATCCAATTAATTGGCTTCCATGTGACACTCCTCCATAGGCTTAACATATTTCCATGTCATTCAAGGAGATTTGGGCACATGGCCTAAGGTTACATGTGGGTTAAATAAAATAATGTATAAAATGGAAAAGTTAAAGGTGAGTAATATAATAGTAGTGATGTTTTATGAAAGGAGTTAAGTGTGGGAGGCACGAAAATGTAGGAAAGGGGGAAATGGTAGTGTAGGGGGGAGGGTAGAAATGTAGGTGGCGGAAGATGGGAGGGATAAATGTAGGGAGCAGAGTGAGAGGGAGTGGCGTAGGGTGAGGTGAGGGGGGGGGAGTGTTTGTATGCATTGGAGTTAGGGAGGGGGAGAAGTGTAGATGACAGAGGTGAGGGGGTGAGTGTTTGTAGGTGTCGGAGTATCGGGTTGG
Source organism: Picea engelmannii (assembly GCA_009831015.1). Classification (NCBI taxonomy): domain Eukaryota; kingdom Viridiplantae; phylum Streptophyta; class Pinopsida; order Pinales; family Pinaceae; genus Picea; species Picea engelmannii. The sequence continues at coordinate 775,646 of ML778626.1, forward strand.
AGGGTTGGGAAGGTGAGGGGGTATGAGAGTATGGAGGGTCCACTAACCCGCCATTAAGTGTAAATATGAGATTTTGTTAGGGGGAAAGGTGGGGTATTTTAGGAGGGGAATTTTGTAGGGAGAGGAAGTGAGGGGGTGGGAAATGTGGGGAGTGGGGAAGGGTTTGGGAGTGAGGAAAATGAGGGGGTGAGGTGAGTTGGTCGGGGATAGACGTGAGGGGATGAAGGGGAGAGGTGAGAGAGTTCTGGCGAGTCTGATCGGTCGCCATAACTCAAATAAAAACTAAGTATGGGATATGAGAGGTGAGGGAAGAGAGGAAAATGACATGTTCCCACGAGAAATACCAGGAAGATATTTTATAGGTTTTGAACCCAGTGCAAGAATATTTTCAAGGGAATTGAGTCCGAAAAAATTTAAAAGCAGGGATGATTTTAAGGATGGAAATTTATTTTAAAATGTAGAAACCTTGGCGAATCTTACTAATCTTTCAGATGCCAACTATAAATGTTTGGCGACATTTTTGTAAAAATATTCAAATTTCTAAGGATTTAATATAGTTTTTATAAAATTTTGGCTATTTTTAAGGTAAAATAATTTTATCCTATAGAATTTGGGCGAATCATTTTTAAAATAGAGAATCTCATTTTTGGAAAAAAAATGGAAAATTAGCCCATGAACGAAATTTAGCCCCTAAAATCATCCATGTTTAAAAGGGCTTCCTAAAGATTAGCTTTATTCCACATGAAATAGACACCTTTTTTTGCTTTAAACTTTAAACCTGGATATCTTGAGCATACGAACTCAGATTTCTGATCTGAAAATTGTGTGACGAAGCTGAGGTCGGGGCCTACACAAAGAAATTATAATAGTTCAAAAATTTTCATCTTATGATATCGATTTTTTTTATTAATCCAAGAGCGGGAAAATAAATATGACTAAATTTTGGTCAACAATTGGCTCCAATTGCGGGACAGTGACCCCCTGTGGGTTGCTGAGAACACCAGAATATTAAGACCAACTTCCTTCTCCATTGGGCTATGGAGTCATCTTCAAAATTAACTCTTGGAATTATTCTCCTTTCATGGAGTTATCTTCAACCTTCAATATAAAAACTACATTATTATGCAAAAATGTACTGAAGAAACAAAATATATACATACATGATCTACCTACCCTAACTTACTTGAAAGAAAGGGGAACCTTAGGTATAGGAATATTTCCAATGGATCCATTCAAGCATCCCATTGAATTGTGAAATGGGCTCCAACAGTAAGTAAAATATTGGGGTTGCTACCAATAAATTAGGAGCACGAGAATCAAGAGTATGCCCAAAATGTATCACAATGGGATCGATCAATGTGTGTAGAAGACTTGTTTGCATTGGTGGGCTGACAATACTTTCGAACCAATATTCAATATAATCTACTCTTGGCTACCCCAGAGTGCTCCTATATTCAATCAAATGATAAATTTCTTTATTGAAAACATTCTCTTTTTCTTCTTTTTCCACATTCAAGATTATCGTTTCATTGGTGATGTCTTGGAAATGTTCTTCTTCTATGCAATGGCTATCTTCAAAAACAAATTCTTCCACCAATTTTCCTTGTTTCAAGTTCTCTTGTGATGTTTCATCATCTATTACAAGGCTGAAATATTCTTGTGTATTTGGTGGAGGATCCTCAATTTCATTTTCAAATTTGATGCTTGAAATATCTTCATATGGAGTATATACGAGGCTGGATTTTTCTTCTTGAAATTTGGAATTTTCATCTTCCTTTTCAGCAACATGACTTGAATTAGAAATTTCATCCACTCTTTGATTAGATTCCTCTTTAAAATTGGTGACTTCGTTATCTTGCTTCCATATGGGAGAGGATGGGTGGGCAACAACATTTAAAACATCAACAAAAACATATGAATGCACCTTTGGGATGAACTTTTCTGGAAATGAATCTTCTAACACATCCCAACTAGTAATAGAGTTAGGCATTAATGAACTATACCATTCAAGAGCATCCTCTCATAGAGTTTGTAGGAATAATTTACATGTAACATTATCTTCAGTGAGGTTTAAATCATAACATGTACCTTTAAAATTAATCAAGTATTGTTCTGCATCTTTTGAAGCATCCCCAAAGAATGTAGAAAAAATTTCAATAGGAATAATGGGCATTTGAAAGTCTACTTTTGCTAGATTCAAAGGGGTGTTATGAAATCACCTCCTTCTTTGAGTATTTCTCCTTTTTGCTGAGTCTTGCAAAACCATTGATGGGCTTGATGAAGAATATAAAGAAGCATTATGACATGAATGAAACCCTTCATTTTGAATTTTTTCAATGGAGTTGTCGGGGAGTTCATTCTCTCAAATCTTTGGTGCTTCTCATTTCTTTTTGAAATTACAAAAAAGGTGAGCCATGCTTAAAATAAACAACAATTTTCTTGAATCTTCTTCTCGAAACTTTGAGCCATGGAGATTTATGGTTCCTCAAATATCTTGAAAATAAATCTTCCCCATTGGAGTTGTCAAAAATGTTGACGCTTGAATCCGTTAGGACCGAAAAAGAAACCTCACGAGGATGTAAATCCCCTTGCATTTTTATAGAGGTGGTACTCCTCTTTAAATTATGATTTTTGTGGGACTTTAGCTCTTATGAATATGGGGCTTTGCAGAAGCTTGTCAGGGTAATCAAAGAAATATAAAACAACAAGAAATAAAAATGAAAGATGTTTTGTTTTCCTTTTAAAGAAAGTTCCTGAAAAAGGATTAGGAACCACAGACTTTATATATTAAAACAAAATAAACAAAATTTCCTCACATCCATCATAGTTTAACTAAATATTTCTGATCACATAAAAATAAAAAGAAGATGGTCCGCGTGCATAAGAGAACTATAACAGAGTGGAAACCTGGACAACTCAAAAAAATATAATGATAGATCAACCTCAAATACTTTATATTATGAAATAAGGGTTATAAAGTATAGTCGAGATTGTTCCCAAAACAACTCTCTTAAAATTTCTAAAAACTATATAGTCTGTTACATATTCTTCGAAATTTAAATGCGTTTGTCTTAAAGACTGGGATTGGGGCTCCCATGAACCATAAAGAAAATAAACACATGAAAATAACCTTGTAGAAGGAGTATGGTGGGTGAAAGTGGAACAACAAGACCTGGAAAAAAGAAAATAAGAAGTTATCAGTCTTCGGTTAGACCTTTCTAGTGAAAGAGGTGGAATAACTAGATGAAGGAACTGATAAAGAAAGAAAGATATGATCAGTGTAAACTTACTATGATGGTATCTCCTGAATATCTCACTTCACTTGCTTGTTGTTGTCCTTTATTGTCTTCATTGATGGTTACACGAACTGTCTCAACTGTTTCTTTTCCCTTTTAATAAAAGTTTTTAAATAAACTTTTATTTTCACAATTTAATTAATTTCTCATTAAAATAGGATGATTGTAATTTAATTTTATGGAAGTGAAAAACAACTTTTTAACCATGTAAACCACTTATGATGTGCTCTTCATCTTCTTATTTTTTCAACGATATAAAATTTGTCCAAATCCGTCACCTGGATCCAAGATATGAGTTCGTGAAGTTGAGTTGTCACACATGCCCATTAAAAATGCAGTTGACTGATATTTTAATTTTTGGAAAAAAAATTAACAACCTCCAGTCTTTGAAATCTGTACCATCATCTTCTACATCGAAATAAATTTCCAATGGTATAAATTTTGTGCGATTCCGATACCCAGAGCTCAAGTTATGGCCTCTGCAAGATTGTGACTCAACCACCATTGATCAAAATTCGTGGATAAATCTAGGCTCCTGGATTAAATTTTGTCCAACCATTAATATATTTCCATGTGTCTCCAATTAATTGACTTCCATGTGACACTTCTCCATATGCTTAACATATTTCCATGTCATTCTAAGAGATTTGGGCACATGGCATAAGGTTATATGTGGGTTAAATAAAATAATGTATAAAATGGAAAAGTTAAAGGTGAGTAATATAATAGTAGTAATGTTTTATGAAAGGAGTTAAGTGTGGGAGGCACATGAATGTAGGAAAGGGGAAAGGGTAGTGTAGGGGGAATGTATAAATGTAGGCTGTGGAAGATGGGAGGGAGAAATGTAGGGAGCAAAGTGAGATGGAGGTGACGTAGGGTGAGGAGAGGGGGGAGTATTTGTATGCGTCAGAGTTAGGGAGGGGGAGAAGTGTAGATGGAGGAGGTGAGGTGGATGACGTAGGGTGAGGTGAGGGGTAGTGTTTGTAGGCGTTGGAGTATCGGGTTGGCGGGTTGCGAAGGTGAGTGGGTTATGAGAGTATGGAGGGTCCACCAACCCTCCATTAAGTGTAAATATGAGATTTTGTGAGGGGGAAAGGTGGGGTATTTAGGAGGGGAATTTTGTAGGGAGTGGAAATGAGGGGGTGGGAAATGTGGGGAGCGGGGAAGGGTTTGGGAGTGAGGAAAATGAGGTGGTGAGGTGAGTTTATTGGGGAGGAACGTGAGGGGATGAAGTGGAGAGGTGAGGGAGTTATGGTTAGTTCGATCGACTACCATAACTTAAATAAAAACTAAGTATGGGATATGAGAGGTTATGGAAGAGAGAAAAATGATATGTGCTTACGAGAAATACTATGAAGGTTTTTTTATAGGTTTCGAATCCAACACAAGAAGATTTTCAAGGGTCTTGAGCCCCAAAAAATTTAAAAGTGCTTCCAAAAGATCAACTTTATTCCACATGAAAGATGCACATTTTTCTTCTTTAAACTTTTAACCTGGATATCTTGAGCATATGAACTTGAATTTCCAATCCGAAAAATGCATGACAACACTAAGGTTAGGGGCTACACAAAAAACTTATAATATTTCAAATTTTTTTATCTTTTGATATGAAATGTTTTTATTAATCCGAAAGAGGAAAAATAAACATGATCAAATTTTGGTCAACAATTCTCCTCTTCGATGACTTCATCTTCAATGAAAAATTAAAGAGTGGATACTGAAGCATAAGGTGAACAAAACAATTTATTTTTGACGAGGTAAATGCTAACCAGGTATCTTCATAAGGAATTGATGGCTCTGTTGCCGCCAAAGAAGTAAAGGGAAGTTAATGGCGTGGAAGTGAAACATGGGAATGATCATTTTCGGATGAGGTATAGCACAATGGGGGTACCTTCACGATGCTTCAACAATTCCTTATTAATCAGAAAAGTAAATAGTCGTTAGTGGAATGAGGGGAAAAAGGATGGATAATGAGCCCCATATTATTGTTGGTAGGAACAAAGAGGTCACCACCATTTTATTTTTTTAATAAGGGTATAAGTTTAGATAATATTTCAATATTTTTTTTTATTAAATGGTATTCTAGTTAATGGTATACTTCTAAAATAATTGATTGTTATAGTGTTATTTGGTAAATGTACTTTATTAAGATTCGTTTTTTTTTTTTTTTTTATCTTTTTAATATAGATATAAAAAAAACAAATTTTAGCTTATGCATACAAATAATAATTAAATTGTAGTTTCATTCTTTATAATTTTAATGAAGTTTATTTTATTTACTTTTCACAAATAATAATGAAAATGTAGTTTCATTATAATTTTAATGAATTTTATTTTATTTATTTTTCACAAATAATAATGAAATTGTTGGTTTTTTTTTTTTAAATAAAAAAAGTTTGGATTGTTTGAGCTAACAAAAGCTACATATGTCTGAGGATACACCAAAACTTGTCATCTGTTTTTCCATATATGTGGAAATTAGAACAAGTGGACAATAATGTTCAAAGACCAAAAGATGATACATGTCTTAAAAAAAAATGGGACTAGTCACCTGTTTTGCCACAAGCGCGGAAACCAGAACATGCAATCGACTATGTTACCTGACCATCTAATGAACTAGAGTTTGATTTTAACAAAAAACTTATAGCTAAAACCAAAGAAATTGACAGTGAGGAGACTAGGCATGAGGCGAACACGAGCGTCCATCCTGGCAGATTTTGAAGGCGTATGGATGACAACAAGTCGGGCAACGAATTGTCACAGGCTCGCTTGACAGGGGCTCGAATAGGATGTCCAGGTTCTTGCTAAGGATATGTTGGTGGTGCAGCTTCTCGACCAAGTCCCTTCGCATCTCGAAAATCAAGACCAGGTGGTCTTCCGTGAGCCTGCAGGCGCTGGGAGCTGGGTGAACTTGCTCTTCTGTGTAAATCTCTCTATGTGTGTCTTCCTCATTCCAACAATTGCCCCAATTTATTCTGGGGTCCTCGTTGTTGGCTTCGACATAACTCTTAGAGTAATCCTCTATCAGAGGAGGTATTTCCTCTTCAACTATACAACCTGTCAACTAATCTCCTCTTCCACCATGCAACCTCCATAGAAATTCTCTGAGTTAGACAGAAAAAGCTCAATTTGTGCATCCTTATACCAATTCTGACCAGAATGGGGAGAGCGGTCCGAGCTGCTTCCTGGAAGGGGAGAGAGAGAGGTCAGTCTTGCGCGCTTGTGCTTGCCTATTTGACTATAGTAGGCGGACCCATGTCGAGACTTATCTCTCTCGCGAGGCATGGCCAGGAAAAGAGCAAGGGGAGAAAGAGTGACAGAGGGAAAAATAATGACAGAGGTGCGAATGATTGCAAGAAGGAGAGTTACAAAGGATCTACAATCTTGGAGAATAATAGCCAAGGGAGGATGAAGAACTAAAGACAATTGCTGGAGATAAAAGCCACAACGAAGAGAAATCAACATAATGATGGAGGAAGTGATGACGTGGATGGCCATGAATTCCAGGTTAATGCAGCTCCGTTGCTTCGTACTTGTACCAAGGGGCCAAACTCGAGTCACCATTAAGACTACCAATCTATCCCGATGCACTAAACCTTGTCCGAAAGGAATGCTAGACATCTCAACTAGACGAAGGAGGAGGGTGGTGGCGAGGGGCTTTAACTGCCCTCGTTTCCAGCGCACCATTTGACGTGTGTGCTCCAGATGCCACACCATCTGAGGGAATGAAATTGTAGTTTCATTGTTTATAGTTATTTACAATTTTAATGAATTTTATTTTATTTACTTTTCAAAATATTAAAAAAATATCTTAAAATATATAAAGACTTAAACAATTTATAACAATATATAAAATTTATTATAGTAAAATAAATGAAAAAGTTATTTTATTTGATGATTTCAACCATTTTTGTTTTAATTAACAACTTTGTAAAATCATCATTTTTACATATAATCATTAATAAAGTAAACCAATAAAATATTGATAAAAAAATATTAAAAAATGATCAATTTATAATTAGGAAGATATTTTACAATAACTTGTGATAAAAAAATCATCCATTTTGTCCATTTTTTAAAATATTTTTTATAAAAAAAGTGGACAATTCAAAATTAGGAAAATGTTTTAAAATAACTCGTAATAAAAAAAATTCATCCATTTTTTTCTTTTCAAAAAAAGAACCTTTACATAATCTAAAATGACAACTTTGAAAACTTGCAACTATATTTTCAATAGTGTTTCACATAATCTAAAATGACAACTTTGCAAACTTGCAACTATATTTTCAATAGTGTTTCCTATGTGTAAGGAAAAGTTTTGACTATTTTCTCTATGTATTTGTTTAATGTATATAGTTTTTCATTTAACTATATCATGTTTATTTTTTCTCTAAAATAAAATCATAATTATATTGAAAAGAAAAGAAGAGAGATTACACATTTGTAGATGCGCATTGTATAAGAGATTAAAAAGGATCCTAAATGCCTCAACAACCTTAAATTCTATTCTCACATTTCTTATATACAAAAAAACTTTTAGAAATGTCTTTGGATTTTCCATATACATATCAAAAAATAGATTTACTAATTGGTCATGAAATTGAAACAAACAATAATTTTCCAAGATCTTAAAAAATGGATGATATTGACCTCAAATGGGTCATTGTAAGAACAAAAGAGCCATCTTGTTAATCTTCCCATATTAGCAAGGTCTACCATCTCCAAGAGCACATAAGTGAATCAAGCTACATCTTAAAAACATCCATATAAAGCCAACAAATTATTACTACTCAACCAAATATAAAAGTGATACAATCTTGCAAGATGGACCTTCCTTTGATTCTTTCCAAGATTCAACATGAGCCAACAACCAAGTTGAGTCATTGTTTCGAGAGCTTGTAAAATTAAAAATTGAGCTCTCTGGAAACATGATTAAAAGAGATTTGATTAAACATAGATAATGAGCTCCTCACTTCCTCAAAGATAGGATAATAAATAGATTTGTCATTCCATTCTTTGTATACATCCGATTGATTATGACTTGAGAATCCCCAAAATCCTAAAGATGGAAGCACCTTTTTTCAATTTCTAGTTTAAGGAGAATATTTAAGGCAAGGAGTTTAATAGTTTTTTCATACCCCTCTCCTAAAGTAGCTTTTAAACTAATCGAATGGGTCTCATTTAAATATAAAATGCCACCTACCCCACAAAGGGATGGGGTCCCTTGATCGACACCATCAAAGTACCCCCAAACCCCATATTTGTCTATAACAGGGTGAGTAAGTTGCCTTTGAGGAGTATATTTGAAATTGAGGGAGATGACCTTGGCTTGGGAAACACATTGGAAAGGAGAAAGAAACATATCCTCAAAACACCTACATTGTGTATCAACCATATAACCCTAGAAACAATTAGAGGAAGATCTTTAAAATCTCTTAATTCAATCTCTTGGTGCAAACTATATCACATGTTACTTGTATAATGTCTAACATTTCCTCTTTCATTTATGGTAGTCCTAGGTTTACAAGCAATGTGTCACATTCAACTACAAATTCCCATTGAATGCAAGGATGAGCGTACTCATGCAACAATGTGTCACATTCAACTGTAAATTCCCATTGAATGCAAGGACAAGCGTACTCGTGCATATTACACACAAAACAAAGAATCTTGAATAAAATAATGTGGGTGTCTTATTTATCATGCATGAAAAGGTTTCATCAATAGATAGAAGAGAAAAATAAATCATGTTATGTTTACTCAACATACTTCCCTTTCCATTGCATACCCAATCCTCAATGAAATCACAACCAATCCACAGCCCTTGCTTTCTTATGCACCCAATTCTCAATCAAACTATAACCCTATAAATTGTAGATGCATTGCAGAGAGAAATGAACATTGTCTTTCCATATGAAACAACATGGACCTTGTCAAATGAATGGTGGTTCTACCTTTGATTACTCAACTTGAGGAAATGTTCATAGCAAAAGTAAATCTGATACTAAAGGTAATCCATCCACATGGTGGGCCATACAAATATAGTGTCCATACTATTAGTTTCTTGCAAAACATAAGTAAAATCATCAATTCTTTTCCATGATCAAACAACCACAAATTAAATCAATTGAAATGCAATATTATGCTTTGCACATGTTGAGGTACCATGATAATATATTTGGTAGGAGAACCTAATTGAATTCAATGTCAATAAGCATATGCAACCAATTGTTTGGTCACATTGCATAATAAGCATATGTTCAATTTTTAAAAAATGTTGATTGCATAAAGAAATACAGAGAAAACCCAAAAATTATTGTCTATTGATATAGAAGATGATCAACAAGATGAAAAAGGCCTTGTTATGCAACAAAAAAAAAATGATGTTGACATTGACCTTAGGGGTCATAGATAGCCTGATTAAGGGAGCTCTTGGGAAAGTTATTACCATTTTCTATATACCATACTCAAAGCCCCAATAATTTCTAACATGAGTGATTGTCCACTTTAGAAACTAGGTTGGTCCACTATAGGATGCCAATGATCCCAATTATGTTCCAATTCCACCTATAAGAAGGGGAGCTTGTACACAAGTTCCCTTTAAAATGGAACAAGGCATTGATTACATATGGAAACAATAGATATTAGCAACATTGATCATATAGGTTTGAACTTAACTGCAATATCAAGAGTTTGGTCCTTAAATGACCTCCACATCTCCCTTGGATTTTTGTTTGGATGCTTCACATGAATGAAGGAAAATGCATATGTAAAATTTAGAAAGCAAGAAGGAGGCCTACTTCATTCAAAACCATTACTCCTAAATCTCATTATAATGGATTTTCTTTTGCTTAACTATTTCTTAATACATCCTCATTTTTGTAAATGTATGCCTTGTTGGGTAGGTGTTATATTATTTGCATGTGTGTGTGGGGGCATGTCATATTTGATGATTGCAACTGGCGATCCCTCACCCCTTTTCTCTTTGTGGGCATGTGTGTCAAACACTTTCTTAGGGGGGGTAGTATTTCCCCCTTGGTTATGCAGAGTGTTCGGGGCAGTGCCCCACAATTTGTTTTTGGGTAAGTTTTGTTATTTTAGTGTTTTTCATTATTTTTAGTGGTTTTTCTAAATTAATCTCAGATTAATGGATTAGGGTTTTGGTAGTTGCGGGATACCTAAAAAAATGTATATATTGTATTGTGAATGGTGAAATTAATACAATGAAGATTTGATAGGTGCAAAACCAAGGAAGTCTGGTTTTATCTTGGTTAAGGGTTTCCAGCGTAAATATTTGTGTACTAAGTGTATGAGCCAGTGATTAATTTATGTTTTTCTTAAGAATCTATATGCATTTATTTTCTTCACATGTTTAAAACTTACATGTGGTATCTGAGCATGTTTTTGGCTTCAGGGGAACACCTTTGTTGTTGAGGGTTTAGCTCGGTCTCGATAGATCAATTTTATCTTGGGTTAGTGATAAACCTAGGTTCAATGGGAGCTTTGGAATGGTGATTCGCGTGTTGAAAGACAATGGCAAGTAGTTCTAGAATCGAGATTGAGAAGTTCAACGGTAAAAACTTTGAGCTATCACTAGCACATTTGGCCCATTTTGCGACGGTTGTTTCGATGCTTATGTGACGTTATGTCGTTGATATGGCGACGAATTTGGAGTTTCTGAAACATAGGTTTAGGTGACGTGGCATTTGCGACGAACTTGCGAAAACGTCACATAAGCGACGATATAGGAAAACAATCTCAAACCAACTTTTTGTCTATATTGCGACAACAACTTTTATAGTTAAACCAATGCATCAATAGAAGTCGTCATCGCATATTCGACGAAAACTTTTTTTTGTTTATGTAGCTAAACCGATGCAAACAATAGAAGTTGTTGTCGAATCGGCGACGACCACTTTCTGTTATTTATATAGCAAAACTGTCACATCGATAAACGTGGTTGTCGCATATGCGACGACAACTTTTTGTTGTTTATATAGCATAATTGTCGCATAGATAAAAGTGGTCGTCGGATATCCGACGACAACTTTCCGTTGTTTATATGGCAAAACCATCGCATATATAAAAGTTGTGGTCAGATATCCGACGACAACTTTCCAATGTCTATATGGAAAAACCATCGCATATATAAAATTTGTCGTCGGATATCCGATGACAAATTTCCGTTGTCTATATGGAAAAACCGTCGCATATATAAAAGTTGTCGTCAGATATCCGACGGACAAAATTTTTTTAGAAAAAAAATAAAAAAATATTTTGGGCATCAATTTTGATATTAATATTAAATCCCAAAGGTTATTGCATGAGCCCTGTATTGATTTCACAAAGCCTTGGGACTTCTTTGATGGAGCTTATCAAGGCTTGCCAAAAATATGTGGGGATGGAGTCATACTCTTTGGATCCAATCATGGCACTATGCTTGGAGAAAAAATCTATGTTCGAGGAGGCCTCATTTTTCCATATCTACATGGATTTTAATAAAAAATAGGATATGTTGTAAAAATAAGCCATCATGCTCAATGGCTCCTTTTGGGAATGTGAATACAAGGACAATGCTCTACTAGAAGCTACTCAATTGTCTATGTTTTGATGTTTGGTTGATAGGTCTTGGGGTAGATATAGAATTATGTTTTCTTGGAGGTTAAAGACGATTAAAGTTATGTTAGGTTTTGTCTAGATTGATTTTGTATGGCTATGTACGAATCATATATGGATCTCTTTTGGAAGATGAAATGTATATGTCTAGGTTAGTATCAGGGAAGATGAATTGAGACAAAAGGCTAGCTTATGTGTATTTTTATTTCCTACTAAGATATCAAATACAATGAGTTTTTCATTGGAATATATATATATATACCTGTCGTTTCAAGATGCAACTAAGGAAATTGAATTTCCATCTGTTCAATTGTAAACCATTTTTCCTAATATGGACACTGCTTCGCCCTACTCTAAAGAAAGGTATATCATTATGTCAAATAGACTTGATCTATTGGTAAATAATTTATCAATAAAGGATGACACCATATGGCCTGAGTCCACATTTGTTGAGTACACAATTGTTGAATTGTCTTTGCTATTATTTCTTATTGAGTTGTTTCAATGGAATTTTTCTATGGCACTATCAAAGGGACACAAATATTGTTTCTTGCAAGACAATTTTGAGGCTATGGATCAGTGATGATAGCTTTCCATTTATCCATCACCATCTTTGCAACCTACATTCTTCATTGGAATGGGACTTTGTGGTGTGATGTTCACATGACTTTCTTAGATGAGAAGGCTTCTTAGAACTACTGGAGGATTAGAATCTCTACATCTACTAATTTGAGTTCCAATTGAACTTCCCTTTATTTATCTCCTCGTCACCAATAAGATTTGAGTTGGGAAATTTTCTAACTCATTGTCTTATGTTGTTTTTTTCCTCTACCAATGTGACTCTTCAAATTCTCTTTTAACTTCATGGTGAAAAAATAAGCATCTTCATGCATATTGGTGGTCCAAAAGACAATATTTTTCAGTATATTATATTGATGCAGTGTCACTTTAAACTCTACAATGTAGTTAGGAACCTAGTGCCTTTGCTTCTAGTGCAACTGCTACCACTACATATACTCAACATGGCATATGTCCAATAGGAGTTCCCATGGGATGAAAATTCCCCTTCATGCTTTTTTTAGTCCTTCTTGCATGGTCACAGTCTCACCCACTTCCTCCCTCTTCTTATAAGCAAAGGATTACCACCAACAAAGTGGATTTGAGGTGAAGTTGAGGGTATTAAATGAAATTTTATTCTCAATAGAAGAATTTTTCATAGAAAACTAGTGCTCCGTTTGTTGGATACACTCACCCAAAGTAATTACATCTATGTCACCTTCAAATAGTGGAATTCCAATCCTTACTTTAAACTTAAACAAAACTCCCCCATGGAATGGTGCATCAACTCTAGGTTTCACATTTTGATGATTGCTTCCTACAAGCATGATTATCCTCATAAATTTGAAACAATGGTCATACATGCCGTCCCTATGCCTTCATGTCTCTTCTTCTACCAAGTTTTTCACATCTGCCATGGTGGAACAAGGCAGATTCACTTCTCCCATTATGTAGTTGAGTCAGTGCATGGAAATGTTGTCGAAGGTAAACAAAGGAAATCACCCTTTAATTTTAAATATGTAAAGCACTTACAAACTAACATAAGGTATAAATCATCCATAGGCTAAAGAAAACATAATAGAAAAGGGAAAAGAAAATCTTCTCTTTGATATGAACCAATCTAAACTCCTAGGAGGGTTCATGGGACACATGGTTGAGCATAGAATTCAATCAACTTATGATATATGAGGAAATGAAAATTAATGAAAGCACAATGATTCAAGCCATTGTAATAGAAATACAATAAAAAATAGATAACTAAGATCTGAAAAATTTGTTAACAAAAATAGAACTAGATTGTCCAACCCATGTATATCACACTAAACTATCATATTTAACATACCCCTGTATATAAC
>ML778626.1:846375-865992 GCA_009831015.1 Picea engelmannii
CGTGCATGGTAATCCATAAATTGTGCTATGCTTTCACACCTGAACAATCGCTGCAAACGTGGAATTATGGGAATATGACGAAGAACCTTTCGAGGCACCCTTTTTGTTACTTGATCGGTTTGATATCTACTGATAAGACATTGTGGACATTCAGTTTTCGAGCATGTTTTCCATAATATATAATATGGTCATTAGGACATGCATCTATAGTTTGATAATCCATTCCAATGTCTTTCATAATGGCATGCAAACCTCGATATGTGCGAGGTAAAATATTTGACAATGGTAACAAAAATTCACTTAACAATCTACAACATAACAAACAACTAGATAATGTAAGAATATTAATCGTAAAAAATGCATTCTTATTTTACACATTAATTAACACTAATAAAAAATTTAAAAAAATCAACATTTATGTACAGTATGAGATGAAACATATTACATACCTTAGTATCTGTGTCATACAAGTGTTCGACAAATTATTCATAACCTTTAAGTTCACCAACAACAATGTATTGAAGAGAATATTTGCTCTTTATCCTTCATAAAGTCATTTATTTGCCTTTTCTAATAGAGGTTCATCATAAATACCAGCATTTTCCCCATCCTCATCCGACTGTGAAAACAAATCTTGGATCATTTGATTTGTCCCATTATCTTCTTCCAATATGGGATCATTAACTTGATTTGTCCCATCATCTTCTTCCATGAGATCCTCATTTTCTTGGTCATGATGATGTTCCTCAGCTTGTACAACATCATTTCTACTAATACTTGGTGCAATATTTTGCGGAAAGTTAGAGGGAAACTCTAACTTTATAATTACAAAAAATAATGCAAAATTAGTTTATACTATAACAAACATTCAAACAATATATATACATATATATAATTTTATATAAAATTGACAAAATAAAAAAAAGATAATAAATATATAGTTAATTACGATGGTACGATATTCATTCGATCCGCCATTAATGTGACCATATTTCCTACAATGTTTTGTAGCTGTTGCTATTAAAATTCTTATGGGACGTCTGAGGCAACATTTTTTACAAGGGAAATAACATCTACCATCACCCTTTTCACCCTCTTTGCTTTTTTCCCCACCTCTAACAACATTCTGCGACATTTTTCCGCACAAAAAATACCCTTTCAGAACCGTCGTTGTTATAGCAAGATTGCCGCAACATCTTCAAATCATCAATTATTTATAGGCCAATTTTAGGTCACCATAGTCGCAATTGTGATGATAGTGACCTAAAACTATATATATGTTTGCAGCTATTTATTTTAGGTCATTTTCAACGGTAAAGTTTGACTAAATTTTTATGGTCAAATTTCGTCGCATAGGCGACGGAAAAAAGTAGGGTCATCGCGTATGCGATGAAAATTCACCATTACAGTTCAGTCAAACTATAGGCGTCGAGAGGGCGACAAACATAGGGTATATTTAGAAAAAAAAAAAAAATCTCTTGCATGTTGCAACGAAAGAGTACTTTCGTCGCAAGTGGTCGTCGCAATTTTTTCAATATGTAGTAGTGTATGGAAGCTCAAGAAGAAGGACCTTATTATAGAGAAAGAACAATGGATCGTTGTGGATCCTAGTACACAAACTACTTGTACACAACCTCCTAGTACACAAACTACCGGTACACAATTCAATGGTACACAAACTACTAGTACTCAATCTACTGGTATATCACAAGAAGATTGGGAGAAGATGGATGTAAGAGAAAGAAGTGTGATTTGACTCTGCCTGGAAGATTCAGTGTTACTGAATGTGTCGAGAGAATCTACAACCAAGGAACTATGGGAAAAGTTGGGAAATTTGTATCAATCAAATTCCCTGGTAAACAAGTTATTTCTTTGAAAGAAGTTGTATCATATTAAGATGGAAGATGGATATTATGTGACAGAGCATCTAAATTCCTTCAATACTATGATAAATCAACTTGGATCTGTTAATATTACGCTTGCAGAAGAATATAAGTGTATTACTTTGTTATGTTTGGGATGTTTCTTTTAGGGAGGTTAAAGATTTTCCAAACATGAATTCCTACCAAGGCAAGAAGAACCTGAGAAAATAGAGTTTGAGCTGGATGATGCAAAGTATGAATCAACGAAAGAAGATGAATGAGAAGAAGAATAACCTCATACTCCAGTATTCAGGAGATCAATGAGGGGAAGAAGGCAACCAAAAAGGTATATTCCACCTAATTTTCATGATAATTTTGTTTTGTCTATTATTGAGTTGATCCTAGATTTGTCAGGGAAGTAATGGATTCAAAGGATAGTAAACTCTGAAAGAAGGCCATGGTTGAATAGATGGATGCCTTGGAAAAGATTGAGGCGTGGGATCTAGTTGAGTTTCCAACTTGAAGAAAGTCCATTGGTAGTAAATGGGTGTTTAAGAAGAAGTTGAATGTAGAAGGAAAAGTGGATAAATTCAAAGCTCAGTTAGTAGAAAAAGGTTATTCACAGGTAGATGGAATTGACTTGGGTGATTTTTTTTCTCTTTTTTCCAAATTAACTTCTATTAGATTTATTTTATCTGTTGCTGCTTTTTTTATTTTATTTTGAAGTAGAACAAATGGATGTGAAGACAACATTCCTAGATGGATATCTGGAAGAAGAAATATACATGAAGCAACCAAAAGGATTTGCAGTGAAGGCAAAGAAAGAGTTGGTTTGTAAGCTAAAGAAGTCACTATATGGTCTAAAGCAATCACCTAGGATGTGGTACCAAATGTTTGACATGTACATCCTTGGACCGAGATTTGTAAGAAGTAGGGTTGATCATTGTGTATATTCCAAATAGGTTGGTAATCACTTCATTTATGTAGTGTTGTATGTCAATGACATGTTGTTGGTAGGAAATAACATGGATGTTATCAAGGAGGTGAAATCACAACTATCCTCCAAATTTGACATGAAGGATCTTGGTGATTCTAACTTCATTATGGGAATGGAGATTAAAAGAGATCATGCAAACAAGAAACTCTAGTTGAATCAAAGAAAATATGTTGAGAGGATATTACAAAGGTTTAATATGCATGAAAGTAAATTGATCAAGGTTCCTATTCTTGTATGTGTAATTTTATCTGCAAATCAGTGTCCCAAGACATAGGAAGAGGAGGGGGACATGTCACATGTTCCATATGCTAGTGCAGTTGGTAGATTGATGTATGCAATGGTCTGTACTAGATTGGACATCGCACATGTAGTGGGATTTTTTAGCAGGTATGTGTCAAAAATAGGGAAGGAGCATTAGACAACAGTAAAAAGGGTTTTCAAGCATTTGTGTGGCACTTATAGTTATGGATTGTGCTACCAAGGAAGACCATGATTGGATAGAGTGTTGGACATACATGGGTTTGTTAACACATACTGGGCTAGAGATATAGATTGCAGAAGATCCACAAGTGGGTATGTGTTTAACCTATTTGGAGGAGAAATTAGTTGGATGCGAAAAAGATAAGTTGTAGTGGCACTCTCAACTATAGAAGATGAATACATGGTAGCCACTCATGCAAGCAAGGAAGTAGTATGGTTACAGATATTGTATTCATGTATTGGGTCAATACAACAAACAATAAGGTTAGATTGTGACAGTCATAGTGCAATATTGATGGAAAAGAACCCAACTTATCATTCAAGTACAAAGCATATTGATGTTCAATATCACTTTGTGAGAGACATGGTTGAAGATAAGAAGGTGTTGTTGGAAAAGGTTGACACTTTGAAGAATGTTGCAGATTCATTTCAAAAGTCAGTGAGCTCTGAGAAGTTCTAATGGTGTAGAGAAACAATGGGTGTTGTTTCCCTAGACTGTTGACTATGTAATCATCTGATCCCCTGTATGAAAAAAAAAAACATGTGGTAGAATGTTGGGTAGGTGTTATATTCTTTGCATTTGTATGTGGGGGTGCGTCAGATTTGATGATTGTGTCGGATGATCCCTCCACCATTCACTATTTATGGGTGTGTGTGTTGGGAATTTTCCTAGGGGATTCCTAGGGGGAGGGGGGATATGATTCACCCTCGGGTTACGCAAATCATTCCGGGAAGCGCCCCAATTTATTTTTGGTGGTTTTTTCTATTTTAGCGTTTTTCACTATTTTTAGCGGTTTTTCTAAATCAATCCTAGATCAAGGGATTAAAGTTTTGGTAGATGCAGGATACCTAAAATATTGTATATATTTTATTGCGAATGGTGAAATTAATACAATGAATATTTGAGAGGTGCGACACCAAGGAAGGTTGGTTTTCTCCCGATTAAGGGTTTCCAACGTAAATCATTGTGTACTATGTGTATGAGCGATTGATTAATTTTTGTTTTTCTTAAGAATCTATATGTATTTCTTTACTTCACAAGTTTAAAACTTACATGTCTATGATACACATATTTGTATACAATGGATTCGTTTTTATTTAATTATTTCACTTGAAAAAATAAAAAAATAATGTTGTGATATTCATTAAATCTATAAACTACCTTGGCTATTCCAATGGTTGATTCGCCAAAAAAAATATAAACTTAAATCGACTACAGTGAGCCTAATGGGTCCCTAAAATGGAATACTTTTAGCACCCGTCTATACCTTTTTTCTTACCATTTTCCGTTAACCACTTCCCTTTTTGATACTTCCTTTATCCAATTCACCTCACCTATCACTAAGGTATGAATCCTTCCCCATATGCCATTATTACATTGTTTTTGCATAATTCTTAAAAGGAACTCGTTACTTTCAGTTACTAATATCACTACATAGGATAATACAATAGATGCAACACATCAAATTGGTTGCAACACTTTTTGATTGCAACTCCAAGTGATGCAATTTCGGGGGTAAACCAAGTTGCTACAATTTCAAACACAAACCAACGACTGCAACTTAAGGTGCATTTGTGGTTGCTGCAACTCCAGAAAAACCATTGCAACTCCAAGCACGCTTTTCATTGTTGTGAATCCAAATAAATATCACCAACACAACAATAAATGATGCAACTGGTAGTCAAAAATCAATCTTCACGAGGAAAGGTGACATGAGGCAAGTGGGCGATTAAAGTAGAAATCAATTTCCTATCGATTTAACACTCACCTGATTCCCAATGAAGTTTGAAAAAATCTTTGTAACCGAATGCACAACTGGATTCCCATGGATTCCATCCATTTATTTTTATAATTTTAGACAATAGGTATGTTGTATAAGAACCTCAGCTTTCCCAGAGTTGAGGTGGAGGAAAATATTCCAACAATTACATTTTGTTGCTATTATATATTTTAGACTTCGACAATAAAATCTTTGTTCCTACTTTCATTTGTGTGTTGATGTATCATTGATTGTGTGATTCTGGTTCCGTAGCTTAGTAGCTCACCTAAGGGGGTAGGGCCCCCTCCTTAGTCAGCGACTGCCTGTAACAATAGGATTATAAATTAACATTTAATTCTATTCAATTTATGTTGTCAATTATTTACTCTCAATTGTTGTAACTCCAGATTCATATATTTACTCACATCCTGTAGACGTTTTTTCAATTTTTCGTCATTCTAGAACTGTAGTATAGTCTATTTGATTTCATAGTCATTCTATCTTTCAATTTATTGCAATTTCATATGCATAGAACATAGCTACAAGTCATGTGGTTTGGTTTTCTAGTGTTAAATTGTAATTCAGATTCCCGTGAAATTACAACCATTCTATGACTTCCATTGCTGCAACTCATGTCTCTTCAACTTCAATTATAACAAATTTCTGTTGCTGCAAATCATGTTGCTAGATTTATTTTCGTGTTGCAGCTTCGTTGTTGCAACTCCGCTTGTAGATACACTTTGTTTTTCTTTCTTTCCGATATCTTGGAATTGATATTGAATGAACAACACTTCCTTGTCGCAAAAAAACAAGATATTCATCATACTCAAGAAAGTCACCGATAGATCATAACATAAGTTACAATTCCCTCAAGTGTGATTTCAATTTACACAAAGTGTGATTTCAATTTCCGTAAGTGTGATTTCAATTTTCACGAAGTGTGATTTCAATTTCCATAAGTGATTTCAATTCTCGCAAGTGTGATTTCAATTTTCACAGGTGATTTCAATTTCCTGCCCGTATGCTAATTGCTTTCCTACAACTTAGGATATAACATAGTTTGGTGACTTAATTAAATTATTTTGAATATTTGAATTGTGACATTAAAGTGCTATAACGTCGTATTAAAAATAACACTTTTCTTGCATAAATTGTGCATGACAGTTCACAAGTTCCATACGAGCCCTAGATTGATAATTAAATGTATATCTCTTCATTTGCTTGCTAAGTTAATTAGAAATTAATTGAAAAGTCCGTCATTTTTTATGTCGTTGCTGAGGAACTGCCAAAATGAAGTAGTATTATTTAGTTGTGTGGTTTTGTTTTTTCGTTTCGGTAGAATAAATGTTTTAATTTTTTTTTAGTGATTCACAAAAAAAATTTCTAACTTTTTCTATGTCCAGAAGTAGAGATCAACAAGCTAGATTTATTGTCTCTTCCAAAAACTCCCCAAAATATAACAATGCAGGTCAATCACAGAAAGGGAAGGAGCATCATCATCCAAATTACTTATCCCCTACAACAATTTCTCTTTCCAAGAAAAATCCTGAGGCCTTTCCTCAGACTTATCCCCTACAACAATTTCTCTTTCCAAGAAGAATCCTAAGGCCTTTCCTCGGGAATTAGAGACTGTACATGCATCTCTTCACACGAAGATTCCATTTTCAGAGGAGAAGATCAACGAGAAATATCACTAAGAAGAGTTATTTTTTCCCGAGGAACCTTTGGAAGCAGAGAACAACCGTCGAGAATAAATGTCTCACGAGATTGTCAAGGAGGAATCCATGACTTTCAGATTCCCAATCAAAGAGACATATGAGGAAACCAAGATGAATAACATTCCTCCTTCAACTCTGCCAAAATTTCATGGGTTATCTAAAGAAGATCCTGATACCTTCCTCTTCAAGTTTGATGTACTTTGCAGAAGCTATGACTATGTGATAGATGCCCATAAATTGAATCTCTTTCCCACCACACCTAAGAGCATTGCACTATGATGGTTCATGGGCCTCAAAAAGGATAACATCCGCTCATGGGACCATATGGAAAAGAAATTTATGGAAAAATACAAAGACTACTGAAAAGATAAATAAAGAAGAGAAGAAGTCTTCAAGATGATGCATCATGAAGATGAGAGCCTAGAAGACTACATTGAGTGATTCACCTATAACCTGCAAAGGGAAAATAAAGGAGACTTGGATATCGAAATGTGACATGTATTATTTTTAAGAGTAATTTGAGATGATTTTATAGAGCTCCTCAACCTTATGGGCAGGGGAGACGTCTCTCAGCTAGAATAGAATATTATCTTGGAACTTTTCCATAAGTATTCCAGAGGCATATCTAAAACAAGAAAAGGGCCAATAGATATATTGGCTAGAATAGCTAAAGCTACTAGATGAGGAATAACGAGGGAAAACATTAGGAACATGTTAGAGGATTTTAAAATTGATATACTTAGTTCCTTGAGATCCCAACTGGATACACTACAGACAAAGAAGAAACATGAATAAATAGAACGAGCATTGGCTATCTTTTTCCTGAAGTGTAGAATGAAGCATCCAAAGAGAGAGTTCATTGGATTAGATCGAGTTTTGTTGAATATGTAACGAGGACCATGCTACACATAACAATCCATCATTTCCTGTACTACAGGCCATCTATCAAAAATATGAGGAATTAGAATAGTAGTGCTACATATCTCAAAAGCGACCTGGGAAACCTAAACCTCAAGGTATGATTCAAGATCAATCTCAATATTTCAATTCATATTGGACTAACCCTTCAATGCAATACGATTCTCAACCATGGGGTATGCCAAATAAACAATGGATAACTCCTCCTCCCAACCAATTTTGGCAACAAGGATGGAGAAATCCCACTATGGGAGGTGTAGATTTTAACCTTGTACAATATTTACTGCAAACAGATATTCAGTAAAAGGACAAAAAATATACAATGGAAAATACAAACATTACACAGATATTTTTCCCTTGGAAACCCAAACCGAGAAAACCAACATATTCTATATTCATTCATCATGTTACATTGTTTACAATACAATATACATATAGGAGCCAGCGACATCCAAAACCCTAGCACAATGACCTGGATTAGTCAACAACCCTAATTCCTTAACCGAAAATAGAAAACCATCAGCAAAGAAACCATGTGTCGAAAACCACCTAAATATGTAACATGTTTACCGAGGCATTAATTTTTTTCTCAGGGGCGCTGCCCCCGAACCCCCATGCAAGGGGCATTCACCCCCTAAAACCCCCCTTCTTTCCTAGCGCAACGCCACTACTACTCGTGCAAAGAATATAACACATACCCAACAAGAGGACCCCAACAACTTATGACACAACCACCCATGAAACTTCTTCCTCCTCGCTAGATGAAAGCATCTATATCCACCCCTCCTCAACCACAATTACCTACACAATCAATATCTAACCCAACTAATGGAAGGCTAGGTCAACTAGCACAAGTTGTTGAACTTGAAACCTACCCTACTTACTCCATCTCTTTGCTAGACTGTAATGACATTCACTTTAGATTCAAGAAGTCTCTAACCAAGGACCAACCTCGCATTATCATTGAATATGTAAATGAAAAGGTCCCAAATGAAGAATTGAGACAAAAAAAATA
This sequence comes from Picea engelmannii, assembly GCA_009831015.1. Classification (NCBI taxonomy): domain Eukaryota; kingdom Viridiplantae; phylum Streptophyta; class Pinopsida; order Pinales; family Pinaceae; genus Picea; species Picea engelmannii. The sequence goes on from ML778626.1 coordinate 855,126, forward strand.
TCAAGAACCTTCAAAAGCTAAAAATTGCCACCCTGCACTTTAGGACCCACCCTATCTTGAAAGGCTAAATAAAGACAAACCTTCTACACAACTTGAGTTTGATTTCTTAGGAGAACTAAAAAATGTGCATGTTAAAATACCACTATTTCAAGCAATCAAGGGCATACCTATTTATTAAAAGGCGGTGTGAAAACTTTGTTTGAGGAAGCTATTGGCATGTTTTACAGGAAAGTGTGTTATTGTCATTGATGGCAAGAAAAACAATGTCTATTTTTTGAAGGAAAAGCATAAGCTTAGGAGGAGAAGCGAACAATATGAAAAAACAAGAAAGCTCAGAGAAGATATCAGTTTCTGGAATTGCAGATGAGGTCCAAGAGACAGACTCGTAGGAGGAGCAAAGGTCGAGACCCGTGAACACTTAGAAAATCTTCTAAGTCGAAGAGATCAAAAGATTAGGAGGAAGAGCGAAAGTGGCCATTGGATTACCGATCCAAAAGACCAACAACCATTATATCCAGTGGATTTGTGAGGAGGTTACCCTTCATGGAATCTTACTTCGGAAGAATTTGCAACCTGAAAGTTAAATTACCCGAAGCTCAAAATTCGAAATGAATGTGGACCATTGGATCTAGAGAAAATGCAATGATCGTCGGATTGAATTAGTGGAAGGACATGATAAGCAAGGGCTGAGATATGAGATCACAATCACCTGAATATCTATCAACCGTCGGATCGAAATTATTGAAGGGTAAGTTAAACAGGGCTAAAGAGTTGAGAATTTGATTATCCGAATACCTGTCAACCATCGGATCAAATGCGAATTTCCGTCAGTCGTTGGATCATTCTAAGTGGAAGGACATGATAAGCTAGAAGAGATGCATCGTAGACAGATCGGGTCATTGATCTAAGATCTTGATCCAATGAACGTCATTCGTTTCAAGTATAAATATGTGACGAGGTTACTCTCCGGAAAAATCTCACTTCAAGAATTCAGTTTGAGATTTGAAATTCCCGAAGTCCAGAGACCCAGAGAGTCGAAATGAATCCTCAACCGTCAGATTGTCCAAAGTAAATCTCAGTCATCATATTTTCCAAAGAATATCTCAAGCAACAGATCATTCGAATTGAATCTGGTCCGTCTGATCCAAAGCATCAGTTTGAGATTTGAAATATTTGAAGTCCGGATACCCAAAGAGATGAAATATGTTCTCGATCGTCGGATCATCCGAAGAAGATTGTAGTCATTAGATCATTATAAAGTGGAAGGACAAGATAAGTTGGGTAAATGGCGCGTTAATCTCAGTGACCAAGAATCGGGGACTTAAATCTACGGTCGACATGGCATATCGAACCCCCCTGATCTTTCTTCCTTTAACCGTGGGGGGGGGTCTGATTTGGTGGTATTTTCCTTGTGGGACCCTCATACGTGTCACCTTTATGTTAACTTGGACCCCCCTCACTCATTACCACTTACCTTCTGAGCCCCCTTAGAGTAAACCACCAAACCAACCATACATACCACCTCCGCACTCTGACGTCACACTCCACTACCTACTACATGTCACACTCCACTACCGTGCTCTGCCTCCACTCTCCACTACACTGCCTACACGTCTCACCCACGTTAGTAGACCACCTTAGCAAGGACATGATTCATCCGATATGAAAGATCACTTTGGGTGTATTCTCAACCATTGATCATAGTACAATGGAAGGATAGTGTAAGTTTGAAAAGATGAAATCTCGAAGTTCTGAAGGGTGAAGTTCCAACAACCATCCATATCAATGTTTGATTAAGTCCTAGCCATCAGATTGAACAATGAATGGATGAGTGTAAGGATCAAATCTTACCATTAATTTGTTTTCATGAAATAAACCATCTAATCTGATGCATCCACTCAGCTAGCACCGTCAAGATCGTAAGATCGACGGTCCCATCGCATTGTGGGGCTAGAACATGCTCGTGTCTTAATGTTTTGTGAGCAAGCCACAATTGAAACCATGGTTTTGGAGAAAGGGTACGTGGAAGCTGGAGGTAAATTATGGGACGAAAAATAGTTTGATCTACAACACCTTTGGATGCGCCTGCAATTGCGTGGTCACATGATATCATCACCCAAGGTCATATCGAGGGAGGGAGATCGAGAAGAGCCTTTTGAATAGGTTTTTGGTCACCGCCGATGGTCACGTAAAAGGAAGGGGCTTAGCAAGAAAATCTAGCGCCTCTTGTGAATTTTTTCTCAGGAAGGGAAAAGGTGCCAAAGGGATGAGTGCGCAGAGGTTCTCTCTATAATTACCGGAATAGATTGATTGTAACTGCAGAAACAGAGTGATTGCATCTGCCAGAGAATTCAAAGAGATTCAGGGTGATCGCCAGAGAAGCTTGATAGTCTCGAGGTAACTACCAGTAGGATGAAGACTCATCATAGAGACAATTGATAGATGGAAAATCATCGAATACTGTAAATGCTATAGAAGCCAAAGAATCTCAGGATAATGATCAAAGATGAAGAAAAAACTTAGCATGATCGTGAGAGAGAATGAAGACTTAGGTGTATGATCTGGTAGAGGACTTGGCATGATAAATATACGCAGAAAAAAGAAGAGATGGTTTCTTATGTTGAGTGTTATTTATGTGGATAGAAACATGTTGTGTGTAGGAGTGGAAATGCAAAGAAGAGGCGTAGCACATAAAATGGAAATAATACACATAGCATAAAGTGCAGAAGAAAGACATAGAATGGAAAATGTATATATGAGAGAGGAAGAGAAAGCCGAGGCACATAGGTAGAGAAGAGAAATGTAGCATAATAGTGATGAGACTGGTAAGCCTTTGACAAACACTGTATCACTGTAATAAGTTTCAGTAAAAAAGTTTTTATAATCAAGGTGGTAGGGAGGTGCTAGGGAGGACTGTTGTCCTCAGAGTTTCAAGTGGGTGCTTGAACACAGGGAGTTGTAGCTTCCATCTGGTTGTAGCCAGAAAAAACCAGGGTGGTAGGGTGGTGCAAGGGAGAACTATTGTTCTATGTTATACACGATGGTACCTGTGTGACTGGAAGCTGGTGCTTCCATCTAGTTGGTGATGGAACACTCAGGGAGTTGGTGCTTCCTTCTAGTGGGTGCTAGAGAAACCAGAGAGTTGGTGCTCTCAGCAAGTTGTTGCTTGTAAAACAGAGGTTGTAGCCTCAAGAGGAGTTGGATCTCAAAAGAATGATAATGTATAGAAAATAAAGATACTTATCATATCAAGAAGAATAGGTTTTTCACTTTATGGGTTTCCTCAGGAAATATTTGTCTCTGTATATTTCATGTGTGTAATTGATGTTGAGTATTCTATTGGTTACTTCCCTGCATTATTGTGATCATTATTGAGTGTTCTGTAAAGAGTTTAAAATGGGCATAATTGTTTCAACACAGTAACAACTGATTCACCCCCCCCCCTCTAAGTTGCTCAAAAATTGGTATCAGAGTCGGTTCCTTTTATTTAAAGGTAGACAAGTAAGCTTAAACATTTCAAGTCATGAAGGAACTTCAACTAATAAGGCCCCCCTATTTAATGGAACAAACTTTTCCTTCTGGAAAGTTAGGATGAGAACCTACATAATGGCTTTAGGTGCAGATGTTTGGGATGTGGTAGAGACTAGTTATGTAAAGCCATTTGTACTAGATAATAAGGATGACAAGCTAGAATTCAGCTTCAATGCTAAGGCTATGAATTCTATTCTGAGTGGGCTTGCGAAATCATAATTTGTAAAAGTTATGCAGTTAGAATCTGCCAAAGACATGTGGGACAAACTCATTAACAATTATGAAGGTAATGAGAAGGTAAAGGATGCCAAGCTTCAAACCTATAGAGTACAGTTTGAACAACTACAGATGAAAGAATATGAAACTTTTGGGAAGTACTTTCTAAGAGTTGAAGAACTAGTAAATGCAATGAAAGCACTCGGTGAAAAAATTGAGGAAGCCTCTTTAGTTCAAAAAATTTTGAGATCTCTGTCAGATAGGTTCAACCCAAAGGTTTCTGCTATAGAAGAACTTAATGATCTAAAAGCTTTGGATTTTGATCAACTTCTAGGAACGTTGACTGCATATGAAATGAGGATAGGTAAAGATAAATCCACCACTAGAGAAGCATAATTTAAAGCAGATAAGAATGAGGAATTTGAGCCTAATGAAATTGAAGCAAAATTTGTGAGAAGACTAAAGAAAGGATCAGGAAAGTATCAAGGCAAGTTTCCCTTCAAGTGTTTTAATTGTGGAAATATAGGTCACTTTTCATCTAAGTGTCCACATAAGAAGAAGGATCGAAATTCTGAAGGTGAAAAGAAGTACAAACCCAGGAGATTTGGTAAAAAGAAAAGTTTATGTGTAAACAATGATGACTCTTTAGAAGACACAAATAGTGACTCTTCCTGTGAAGATAAGGTTAATGAATTTATGTTTATGTCCAAAGAGGATTATGATAATAAAAACACAGGAAGTGATGTTAATGATGAAGAAGTTGTGGTTGATATGGAAGGTGAACTAATCAGTGATTTAGAAGAGATTGACATACTCAGACTTAAGAAGAGAAAACAAAAATAGTTGTTGATGCAGTTTGAAAATAATGGTAAAAAACCTGATGAAGACTTTTCCCTGCTAAAAGTGGAGTTAGAAGAGGCAAAGAAAATAGAGGACATTCTGAAACAACGGTTATCATAAAAGAAGGCAAGATGTGAAGCCTTAGAAGAAGAGGTAGTAAAAACAAGAAAAGAGATGGAGAAGTTTAAAGCATTGTGTCTCCAAAATATTCCAAGCATTAAAGCCTCAACAAAACTAAATGACATTTTGAGCAAACAAAGCTCTCCTTTGTTGAATACTGGTTTAGGTTATGTAAGTGGTTCAAGCAACAAACAGACAGAAAGAAAATAGTCAGTAAATATGATCAAGTTCCAAGTCAGCAGACAATCGGACCATGTGCGTACTTTGTTACCAAAAGCTAATAAAGATAAGATGATCCCTGATAAAAAACAAAGATATCAGAAGATGGAGAAACAAATTCCAAGAAGAAGGACATCCTTCAGGTACCAAAATTTCTTCCATGGTTACTGTTTTTACTACTCTAATTTTGGTCATACGATTGCAAATTGTCAAATTAAGTTTAGAGACATTCAACTGAGGAGATCAAGAAATAAACAATCTTTGCAACATAGATCTAAACATCCAATGAGTAGACAAAGTTGCACCAATCACTTTGACCTATTGAACAATGAGCCCAAATGCTATAACTATCATAACGGCCACAAAGCTGCAAACTTCCATATGAAGAATTACAAAACAGATATAAAGATAAAACCCTTAGCTAAAAATGTCAGCACATGGAAAAGAAAGATAGTGAAAAATGTGGTCTATTACTTCAACTCAAAAACAAGAGGACCCATGGTATATAGACAGTGGATGTTCCAAACACATGACTGGAGACAAGGATAAGTTTATGTCTATAAGTAAAGGGAAAACGGGAAATGTGACCTTTGGAAATGATGAACCAGGTAAAATCAAGGGTAAAGGGATGGTGAGTTTAAGTAATGGCAAAGGAAAAGCCTAGTATGTATTTCTTGTAGATGGGTTGAAACCTAATTTTATTAGTGTAAGTCAAATGTGTTACAGAGGATGTGAAGTGGTGTTCACTTCCAAATATTGTAAGATTTAGTGTGTAAACTCAGGACAAGTGGTGGCTAAAGACATAAGGACAAATAATAATGTATATGTGTTGAAAGAAGATAGAGAAGAGTGTCATCTAAGAAAACATGATGAGAGCTAGTTATGGCATAGGAGACTTATACATCTAAACTTTGACCACTTAATAAAGCTCAAAAATATTGAGGCAGTAAAAGATCTTCCAAGAATATCAAAGCCACAAGATACTGTGTGTAAACCCTGTCAAGTAGGAAAGCTAACCAGGACGTAGATTAAATCCAAGAACTCTACTTCAACATAGAAAGCACTCCAATTAGTGCATATGGATTTATGTGGACCATCAAGACAGGAAGGCACATGGAAGGAAAACTACTTCATGTTGATCATTGATGATTACTCCAAACTCACTTGGGTTGCTTTTCTCAAAGAAAAAGCTGAAGCATTTGAGAAATTTAAAATATTTAAGGCTTTAAATGAGAATAAAACATGCAACAGATTAAAGGTTGTAAGATCAAACAGAGGAGGAGAATTTATGTCAAGTGATTTCAAGGAATTTTGTGATAAACATGGGATCAAAAGAGAATACACAATCCTAGGAACTCCACAAAAAAATGGAGTAGTTGAGAGGAAAAACATAATAGTTCAACAAATGGCCAGGTCAATGATGAATGATAAGAATATTGGTCAAACCTACTAGGTAGAAGAAATACACACATCAATCCATATTCTTAACAAATCTCACCTCATACCACACAGTGACAAGACACCTTATGAATTGTGGCATGGAAGACATGTTACAATTTAACACTTCAAAGTCTTTGGGAGTAAGTGATACATAAAGAATAATAATCAAAACCTTGGCAAGTATGATGACAGGGCTGATGAAGGCATCTTCTTAGAGTATGCTACAAACAATAAAGGATACAAATTCTATAATAAGAGGCTTCATAAATTGGTTGATTGTATTGACATAAAAGTTGATGAAGGAGTCCCAATAAGAGAGGTGAGAAATATTGAATCAACAACAAAGGATATAGTTGAAGTTGAAGTTGAATATGAACAGGTTCAAGAATAATAAAAAGAAGACTCTGAGTCAGATGGAGATACAAACACTTAGGAAAACTCAAATCAACAGACAACATCAAATCCTTCCTCCAGAATTACTCAAAAGAATCATCCTATAAGTTAAATAATTGGTGAGAAGGACAAAGGTGTACAAACCAGGAGAAGGATGATCAAAGACACCGAGCAATCACATATAGCCTTCATATCCATGGTGGAACCCAAGAGCTTCAATGAAGCCAGTGAATATGTAAATTGGTTACAATCAATGAATGAGGAACTAGATCAGATTGAGAAGAATAATGCTTGGGAGCTTGTTCCTAGACCAACATATAAGAATGTAATTGGCTCCAAATGGGTGTTTAAGAATAAAATGAATGAACAAGGACAAATTGTCAGGAATAAATCCAAATTGGTCTGTAAAGGGTATGCTCAAATAGAAGGACTGGATTTTGATGAAACATTTGCACCCGTAGCAAGATTAGAAGCTATTAGAATGTTTCTTGCCTATGCTTGTCATAATAAGTTTAAAGTCTATCAAATGGATGTCAAGTAATCTTTTCTAAATGGAGATCTAAAAGAAGAAGTCTATATGGAACAACCAGAAGGTTTCCAACTATAAGATAACCCCGACTTTGTCTGCAAGCTGAAGAAATCCTTATATGGGTTGAAACAAGCTCCTCATACCTGGTACTACAGACTGGATAATTATCTTCAAGACAAAGGGTTCAAGAGAGGAACATTTGAAAACAATCTATATATAAAAACAGAAGGTAATGATTTTCTCATTGTGTTGGTATATGTAGATGACATCATCTTTAGAAGTAATAATGCTTCACTGTTAAAATGGTTTGCTTATGCCATGCAGCCTGAATTTTAAATGTCTGTGATAGGGGAACTATCATTTTTTCTTAGTCTGCAAATTACTGAGAGGTCTGAAGGACTATTTATTTCTCAGGAGAAATATCTAATAGAAATATTGAAAAGGTTTCAAATGGAAGATTCTACACCTATGAGCACACCTATGGTCACTAGATGTAAGCTAAGCAAGGATTATGAATCACCTAATGTTGATCAGAGTTCATATAGGTCTATGACTGACATCCTGTTGTACATCACAACATCTCATCCAGACATAATGCATGTTGTTGGAATGGTAGGAAGGTATCAGTCTGCACCTAAACAGAGTCATTTGATAGCCATCAAAATAATATTCAAATATTTGAAAGGAACAATGAAATATGGCCTATGGTATCCTAGGAATCATAATTTTCAATTATCAGTCTATTTAGATGTTGATTGGGCTAACTGCATAGATGAAAGGAAAAGCATGAGTGGAGGTGCATTCTTCTTAGGAGACTCTCTTGTAGCATGGTTGAGAAAGATGCAAGGTTCCATTTCCTTATCGACTATAGAAGTTGAGTACATTGCAGCTGCCACTTGTTGTATCCAAGTATTATGGATGATTCAAACACTTGCAGACTTGGAGGTAAATTATACTGCACCGATCCCAATTCATTGTGATAATACTAGTGCAATAAGTGTGTCAAAGAATCATGTATTTCACTCTAATACCAAGAATATACCCATCACGTATCACTTCTTGAGGGAACAAGTGACCAACACTATTGTTTCTTTGCATTACATTCCATCCAAAGATCAGGTTGTTGATATCTTCACTAAACCGCTTGCAAAATCTCAGTTTGAGTATCTATGCCAGAAGTCGGGCGTGACCCCATTATCAACCTAAGAGAGTCCATCCTGTCAGGGGAATATGTGTTGGTTGAATATTTGATACCTCCTCAAAGTACTGCAACAGCTTAGGGGGAGCATGTTTTCTTTGACATTGATGTCAATGAGGGAGAAAAGGAGTGGTCTGGATGCTACAGTTGGAGGTCCAAGTAACAACCTTTTAGGGTTGCCATCAATGCCAAAGGGGAAGATTGTTGGCATGTTTTACAGGAAAGCATGTGCTTGCCATTGATGGTAGGAACAACAACATTGATTTTTTACAGGAAAAACATAATTTTAGGAGGAGAAGCGAACAATATACAAAAACAAGAAAGATCATAAGAGATCGCAGTTTCCAGAATTGCAAACGAGGTCCAAGATATGGACTCGCAAGAGGAGAAAACGTCGAGACCCGTGAACACTTAGAAAATATTCTAAGTCAGAGAGATCAGAAGCTCAGGAGGAAGAGTGACAGTGGTTTTTGGATCACCGATCCAAAATACCAACAACCATTAGATCCAGTGGATTTGCGAGGAGGTTACCCTTCGGGGAATATCACTTCAGAAGAATTGGCAACTTGAAAGTTAAATTACCTGAAGCCTAAAATCCGAAATGAATGTGGACCATTGGATCTAGAGAAAATGCGATGATTGTCGGATTGAATTAGTGGAAGGAAAGGATAAGCAAGGGCTGAGATTTGAGATCACAATCACCCGAATATCTGTCAACCGTCAGATCAAATTAATTGAAGGGTAAGTTAAACGGGGCTAAAGAGTTGAGAATTTGATTATCCGAATACCCGTCATCCGTCAAATCAAACGCAAATTTTTGTCATCTGTTGGATCATTCTAAGTGGAAGGACATGATAAGATAGATAAGCTGCATCGTAGAAATATCGGGTTGTTGATCTAAGATCCTGATCCAACAAATGTCATTTGTTTCGGGTATAAATATGTGAGGAGGTTACTCTCCGGAAAAATCTCACTTCAAGAATTCAGTTTGAGATTTGAAATTCTTGAAGTCTGGAGACTCGAAGAGTCGAAATGAATCCTCGACCGTCGGATCATCCGAAGTAAATCTCAGTCATCAGATCATCCGAAGAAGATCTCAAGCATCAGATCTTTCGAAGTGAATCTGGGTCGTCTGATCCAGAGCGTTAGTTTGAGATTTGAAATCTCCGAAGTCTGGAGACCCGAAGAGCCGAAATACGTTCTCGACTGTCGGATCATCTGAAGAAGATCACAGCCATCATATCATTCTAAAGTGGAAGGAAAAGATAAGTTGAGTAAATGGTGCACTAATATTAGCGACCGAGAATCAATGACTCAGATCTACGGTCGACAGGGCATATCGGACCCCCCCGATATTTTTTCCTTTAACCGTGGGGGGAGGGTTCGAGTTGGTGGTATTTTCCTTGTGGGACCCTCATACATGTCACATTTTTGTTAACTAAGACCCTCCTCGCTCATTACCACTTATCGTCTAACCCCCCCCTCCAAGTAAACCACCAAACCACTCATACATACCACCTCTGTGCTCCAATGTCACACTCCATTACCCGCTACACGTCACACTCCAATACCGCACTCTACCTCCACTCTCCACTACACTGCCTACATGTCTCACCCACATCAGTAGACCACCTCAGCAAGGACACAATTTGTTTGATCTGAAAGATCACTTTAGGTGTATTCTCAACCATTGATCATAGTACAGTGGAAGGATAGTGTAAGTTTGAAAAGATGAAATCCTGAAGTTCTGAAGGGGGAGGTTCCGATAGTCGTCCATATCAATGTTTGATTAAGTACTAGCCGTCGGATTGAACAATGAACATATGAGTGTAAGGATCAAATTTGACCATTGATTTGTTTCTGTGAAATAAACCGTCCAATATGATTCGTCCACTCAGGAGCACCGTCAAGATCATAAGATCGATGGTCCCATCGCATTGTGGGGCCATAACATACTTGTGTCTTAATTTTTCGTGAGCGGGCCGCAATTGAAACCATGGTTTTGGAGAAAGGGTATGTGGTAGCTGGAGGTAAATTGTAGGGCAAAAAGTAGTTTGATCTACACAACCTTTGGATGCGCCTGCAATCACATGGTGACATGAGATCATCACCCAAGGTCATATCGAGGGAGTAGCTAGCACGTCTCTAATCTCCACTTCGTAGTTCATGAGATCGGGAAGAGCCTTTTGAATAGGCGTTTTGTCATCATCGATGGTCACGTAAAAGGAAGGGGCTTAGTGTTAAGAACCAAACATCAATATAGCATAGAAAAACCTCAGGAAAAGTACTCAACACCTTGAAAAAGAGATAATTTCATATAATAAGCCTCTTCGAGGGGGCAACCTCCTTTTACCCCACTTAAATGTTCAAGTACCAGATGA
>ML778626.1:894227-914322 GCA_009831015.1 Picea engelmannii
GGTTGAAGAAAGAGCTACATAGACAGTTGATGAGAAGTGGGCCAGAATACCATAAAGAAGGAATGATTACAAAAGAGATGAATATCCAATAAGACCTCCTACCTTTAGAAATCAAAGAAGCTCCAATCAGTATGAAGGAAACTGGGCATGCGCACACATGCGCAAAATAGAAACGCAAGATTTGCGCACATGTGCACGATGTGCGACTGTTGTCCAAAAATCCACGCACCTGAGAAACGACACATTTATGAGAGTGGTCAGCCTCCCACCCACTTCTGGTTCAGCTTCCAAGTTGATTTGACACTCAAATCTGGAATGGATTCGATTGGATGGCTGGTCAAAGACCTAGAAATTCCCTAATTAGCCTCTTTACACACTACAAACTAGTTGAACAATAGCTCAAAGGAATGCTATAAAAAGGCCATGGATACACTTCATTTTTCAAGAAATTTCATAGAAAAGTTATGCTGCCACTATTCTCTTGAGGACTCTTCTATCCTTTCCAAGAGTATACTTGCATCATTGCTTTGGGAAATCCATCTCACCCCTTGAGTGGATTAGCAAAGAATTCTTTCACCATTTTCATTTTCCTTTTCAAAGTTGTAAGAAGAGCTTACTTGTGGGGGTCCAAGAGCCCTCCCTTGGAGGAAGAAGGGACTCATAGTCCCCTTGCTTCTCGGTGTTTTCTTTCACTAATATTAGCCTTATCATTGGTGACATGGGTCTCATTGTTTCTTTTGTCTTTATGTCCCTATGTTTATAAATTTAGTTGTTGTTTTATTTCTTAGTTTAATTCTTAGTTGTTGTTTTATATTTCTTTTTCTAACCCTTTTCCTTGCAGCTGTCCTTCTCAGCAAACCCAACTGAGCTTGCAAGCACCTCTATTTTTCTCACTAAGGTGACGAAAGAGGCGCAACAGATTGGCGACTCCACTAGGGAAAGATATCAATTTCCTACCCGATTTGGGTTTTTCTAGCTCTTCTTTTAGTTTATTTAACTTGCAGGTGCACTAACCAGCCTAAGCCGACCTGCCAATCATCTAATTCCAAGTTGAATTGGGAGAATTCCATCCAGAATTTTCATTCTCGACCGTGTGTCACCTGTGCGCGGGTTTTTAGGCCCACAGATGTGCATCATGCGCACATGCGCTCAAGTCACGGTCTTGTTCTGTGCACGTGTGCTTTTTAATTCTTTTCTGTCTACACACATGCGCTTTGTGCGCCTCTGTCTCCACTGAGACCCGCGCATCTTTGAAAAAATTCACATTGTAAATTTTTTGAGATGTGGGGAAGGCCATTAGCCTTCTTAAAAATGATTTCAAGCATGTTTTAAAGTTGCACCACACTTAGTCCCCTCATCATATAAAGGGGTTAGTCAAAACACATAGGCACTTAGGGAGTTAAAATTAATTTCCTCTTTTACTTTCATTTTCGCCACATGGATGGCTTGTTTTGACTCACAATATAAGTTGTAAATCATTTTTAATCACATTTGACTTGCATTGGGACTAGAAGTTGGATAACAATCGCTTAGTATGCTCTTCTCTCGCGCATCCAAGCAACCTTGAGAATCAAAAAAAGATTGTGAAATGATTTCATCTCCCTTAAGAAGATTAAAACCTTTAGGAGAGGACAACAACCCTTCTTGGGACTCTTCTTAGTTTATTTTTTTTCAATCACATCTTAATATTGTAACGGGCCCATACATGCCCACATGCTACAAAGATAGGATAGTGTTGAAATTTACTTTCTTAGATCAAATCACTAGGGAAGTTTAAAGGTTTTGTAACGGGCCCATACATGCCCACATGATCAATCTAGGATAGTTTCAAATATTTTCTTAGATTACATCACAATAGGGAGTTAAAGGGATAGTAACGGACCCAGATGTCCACATGCTAGCTTCCTAGGGACTTTTGAATTACGCAAGGTTGTACCAAAGGCACTTAGTTAATTAGGTAATCAATACTTGTAAGGACCAAGCGAAGTCCACATGCAGCAAGGTGACACCTAATTCACTAAAAATTGGCACACTTTCACTCACACACAAAAGTCACTTATAAATCACATAGCTTCTTCTTGAAATGTGGAGGTCAAAGTAAGTTTCCTCCAAAGGTATTCCGAAAACACACCACCCTTTTTTTGACGAAACTATCCACTCCCATTTTAATTCAACGAGGTTGGTTCACACCCTCAACCTCTCAAAACAACTACATCTAAAAAATTTCTAAACACTCACTAAGTTTTCCTCCATAGGAGGTGCCAAAAGAAATTTTTTAGTCTAGGTAGGATTTCGGGGATAGGCATCCAAATAACTCCCCGTTATCTGGTTCTCACATTGTTAAAACCATAGAAGTTGTCAAATAGGGAACTGAAAATCCTCTAAGTCAAGTGTTCCTAACATCATAAGGTAGGGAGATACCCATGAAGGGTTGAAGGCTGAGGTCCGATTGTTCTGTGCATCCCCCCTTGAGGCACCCACCTCTTGGACGGGATCCATCCCGTGACCCATTTCTTAGGCCAAAAATCTAAATGTCGCACTTTGACCGAGGTACCTAGTGACCAAATTTTAGGACATCTACCCAGGTGGCAATTGTGGCCTGCAATTGCACCTTGATTGGATTGTGTGTGGCTATTGGGAAATATCGCTAGCTCTTTCGAGATATGCCCCCTTTACCCCTCATTATAACTAATTATTTCATCCTTCACTAGTTTCTCTTCCGGTGACTTCAGACCCCACTGTTGAGTACTATTGGAAGGTCCAGTGCTATTTGAGAAGAAGGATGTTACATCTTCTAGGACACGAGCATTTGTTTTCTTTTTATTCCCCACACGAACAAAACCCACTTATCCACATATATGCTTCTTTTTCAAAACATTTTATGTATGATGCACTTCTGACTACATTTTGATTTGGATATGTATATTGTGTAAAGTTCAAATTTTGCAACAAAAGGCTCTTGTTTCTTTATTACTCTCACCACCATTTTCACACATTCACTCAGCTAGTCAGACATCATAGGGGACCCACATAATCCCCATCATTCCCGACGCTTGTTAAACCTCCCTCCTATCTTAGAGGGAGTGTCTGGTCTTGCCCACTCATCGACACCACCTTCACACACTCCTATGAGTGCTACTATTTTGGGATCAGATTTTCTTGGTTCCACATTACTTGGGTCCACTTCCCAAGGTCCCCCGTCCACTCGCTCTCCTTTACATGGAAACGGGGGACTAACTTCCTCTCAAGGGGGAAGTACCAACCCACCTATCCCCCCTTAAGGGTCAGGTTCACAACACAATCACACCATGGCTGAAGCTAACCCTCCCCCCCCACTACAGATGCCATATTTTGTGTCCCTCAACATACCAAATCTAAGCAAACTCACCAATGATCCTATATTTCATGACCCCGCATGGCCTGCAATGCCCACCAAACTACCTTCAGACATACCCAAGTTTGAAGGGAAGGCAGGCAGTGAACCTACAAACCACATCATGAATTTTCAACTATGGTGCTCTTCCAACAACATTATGGATGATTCCATCAGACTACGATTATTTCAACGCACACTCACTGGCCCATCGGCCAAATGGTATGTAGATGAAAAATCAGGGTCCCATGCGACTTTTGAATCCTTGGACAAAGCATTTTTGACCTTCTTACAACTACCAATCTGCCACGACAATGGTCTAGAACTACTCTCTAATTTCAAACAAACCTCAGCCACACATATTGTTGATCACATTCACGAGTGGCATAGGCGACGTAGTTTGTGTAAAGCAGAAACCACCAAACAACAGTGTCTTGACTAGTTTCTTAGATCACTTGTCTTTCTCCTCGGTAAGGATGTAGCTTCCACCTTCCTTCAATCTGAAGAGGAAGCCATCAGTAAGGCTCAACAGTATGACCTCATCTATGCACAGTCAGGGTACTTATACACTGTACTTCCTATTCTCCCAAAACTTATGCCATTTGGCCAAGACAAACCTGGGATGTCTCACTCAGCAGACAGACTAATTGGTAACACCACTCACCATGGTCCACAACCCCAAAAACCACCAATGTATGGAACACCTCAATACCCGTTGGCATACGGGGGAATTTCTTATTACCCCCCACCCCCTTATCAACAACCATACCCTGTTGTTATGCCTCCACCCATCAGTGGGCCACCGCCGGCACCCCCCATACACCCACCTATTCCAACAAGTTCTGGTACCCCCTCTACCTTATCTTATAGTACTAGCGAAAGTACCACGCCTTCCTATGTACCTTAGAGATCGTTACTCCCACAGAATTCATACTTTCCATTTCCTGGTCCCCCACAACCCATGGCTCCCCCACATCCTCATGCTGTGGTGAATTTTGTTCAACCCTTTCCCGTTCAGCAATATCAAAATTTCGAACAGTTGAATACGGCAAATCCGACCCATTCATTGAACAATGCCAAAAAGAAAGGATGAAACAGGAACAATAATAACCCAGGTCAAGGTGGGAATCAACCCCAATAGAACCAACCTACTGGGGGAAACTAGAACTAAGGGAATCAAAACCCCCAGGGGGGCAATAATAATAGGCGTCAAGGGAGAAATAACAATACTGTTAAAACCAACTTCCCTTGTGCCCTTTGCGGTGATTTCGGCCATTACACTCATCATTTCCCCCAAATTGTTGATTTCAAACGGTTGAAAGACTCAGGCAGTCTACCCCATCCTCTAGCACCGCCTTCCCCTCAGTAGGCACAACAACAATACATGCAACAACAACCCCTGCCATGCTCCAGAATCTTATTCCACACCAAGGTGTGATAAACACCCAACAGGACGCACAACATCCCCCACCTCAGGTAGGACAGTACCTTAACCCCAACAATCTAGCAGATCGCACGATCCTCCTCACTAGTGAGGAAGAAATCCTTCTGCAAACATGTAATCGCCAGTATCATGCACCCGCTGAGTCTCCTCCCATATCTCCAAAGACAAACCCTGCACCGACGGGACCCCCATTGGTGATCCCTCACCCTAATACAGAGCCACCTCTTTGCATCCCTCGCATCCCATTACGCAGGAATGTCCACAACCCACAGGCTAGGGCAGCTCATAATTACAGTTTGGTTGATGACTTATCACAATCCCTGGTTGCCATGTCAGTCTTAGAAGTCCTTCAAACTTGTCCCACTCAACGAAAATCTTTACTTTCCGCCTTGGGGGCAGTCGACCCCGTAGATACTCGACTCATTACATTTGATCTCGACAGCGGAGAACCTCGCCTTCCTGCCTTTATCGCTTTTCAAATCCCAGTAAAAATACGGAACATCACAGTTCATAGGTGTATCATCAATGAAGGTGCATCTACATGCATTATGTCCAAATCAGTATGGCAGAAACTTGGTTCCCCCGAACTCATACCCTTTTCCATTACCTTACGAGCTTACGACGAATGACCATCGTCTCTTGAAGGGATCTTCCAAAATCTCCCCGTAGAACTCGGGGGAAAGACTATTCTCATCGACATTGAAGTTATCGACACCCCACTCGATTATAATATCATGTTCGGTCGTAGCTACATGTACGCTATGAAGGTAGTTGCCTCTTCCATCTTTCGGACAATGATGTTCCCCCACAATGGGAAGATCATTACCATTGACCAAGTCTCACATTACGAGCCTAACCCATCTGCCAACATCGATAACATTCTTCCCCTTATCCATATGAGTCATGACGCATACCCACTCATCGAGATGGGTCTTGGAATTTTCAAAGATCCATCATTGTTAGGAACTTACCATGGAGCACCACCTCTCCTTCATCCTTCCAATCAACTATGCATCATGTCATCTAACGGAACTAACACCGAGGATACCCTTCCTCTTCGGGAGGCTTCTATCATCTCTGACGTCCCACTAGTCGCAGACCTTCCTCCTCATGAGCCTCCTACGAACTCGGCGACCCCACCAGTCCATGATTCCACCTCTCCCCAAGAATATATCCCAGTTTGGGAGACAATTCCCCAAGCCATCACTCAAATCCCCTTCTTTTACCCTCCATTGGGCATCGAAGCTTTCCAGGTAGCCGCCACGCTCACCCTCCCTAATATGGTGTTAGCAATTCCAGTTTGGTATTTACATCCACCCAAGATGGTCCCTCGACCATCTCTTCCCCCCCCAAATAGAAGGAATCCCAATGATGATTCCCATACTTACTCCCACCATACCCTCTACACCCCCACTCCCTAACCCCCCTTCCATAGTTGAGGGCAGGAGAAAGAAGAAGGAGCCCACAGCTCCACTTCCTCCGTGCATCCAACCTCCTTGCACCCTATGTGAGAAAGATGGACACCAAACCAACAACTTCCCATCCCTACCAGAGTTACGAAATTTAATCCCACTCAATCAAACTCCCTCAACACTCACCAATACTGTCACTACCACCCCCCATTCAAGTAGTAAAGGGTTGCTAACCAAATTCTCTTGCGCTATATGTTCAGAATATGGCCATTATACCCACCATTGCCCAGCATTACCATGCTTTCGACAGACATTAGCCGCAGTACGCCAAAGATTCCAGAGCAACCCCAGTCCCGCTACGTCATCCTTACCAAACATCAATGACATCCGTTATGTCACCACTTCAATCAATGAATGTATGAGATGCCCTTGCTCTCTATGTGAATCATTAGATCATTTTACATACCAGTGTCCTATGATCATTGAATACAGGCAACACCAATTGACTTTGCTTCATAGACCCACAGAGTCAATAGTTGACTTTACCTCATCACTAGAGGTTCTTCATGTCATTTCTCCCGAACTCGAGGCCCTTCCAACGCCTCCATGGTTCTCAGATGACTTATCTGAGGATTCACCCCCCAATCCCCCCAACTCTCCCGCTCATTTCCCTACGGAAATTTTACACCCAACTACCACGGGTACTCCTTAGTACTTCGATATTTGGTTTATGATGAGCAAACCATCACCATCTCCTTGCGTCATTCCCCCTGTTTCTTCATCACCAGGGGGTAGCCACACGACAACAGTCACCGATATCACTCTTCATGACCCCTTGTATTCCCGTCACTTCCACTGTGACGAGGAAATACTTGAAGAGTTAAGAACCCCTAACTACCCATGGGATGCGCTACACCACTGCGCACTCTTCTTTCCACAGGAAGCATCCATGCCTCCTAACCAACACCTCATCTACGCGGTCGAAACCAAGGATTTTATCCCATCAGGACCTATCGATTGGTTCAAAAACCCCATTCCTTCCCCTGATGCTTTTGAAGAAGGCAACATGGCCAACATTTCCCCGACCATTAAAATCGACATTTCCATCAAAAATGGCATCGTCGAGGAAATCACCATTGGAGCTGCTTGCACTCCTCAAGAAATCACTGCCTATAAAGCCATGTTCCAAGAATATTGGGATATTTTTGCCTAGTCATACACGGAAATGCCTGGCCTTGATCCCTCTATCGTCGAACATCACATCGACACCTGGCTCGACATTACAGCAGTTCGTCAAAAACAACGACCACTGCACCCATCCAAAGTAGCAGCCATCAAAGCTGAAATTGACAAATTACGTGCTGCCAGGTTCATTTACCCCATCACCTATACATCATGGGTTTCAAACCCTGTACCCGTTAACAAAAAATAGGGCATTATCTACATCTACACGAACTTTCGTGATCTCAATCACGCATGTCCCAAAGACAACTTTCCAATGCCTTTCATCGATCAAATTATCAAAGACTGTGTAGGCCACGAGGCTCTATCCTTCATGGACGATTTCTCTGGTTATAATCAAATTCAAATTCACCCTGTCGTTCAATATAAAACCGATTCACTACCCCTTGGGGTACTTTTGCATATCGTGTCATGCCTTTTGGATTAAAGAATGTTGGCACAACTTTCCAACAGGCAATGACATACATCTTTCACAATCTGGCCCATATCATCCTTGCATACTTGGACGACCTCACAGCTCGATCCAAGAAACGCACCCAACATCTTGATGATTTACGAATCATGTTCCAATGGTGTCATCAGTACAACATCCGCTTGAATCCTCTCAAATGCATTTTCTGCATCATCGCGGGGTGCCTCCTCGAATTCATCGTTTCTCAAAGAGGTATTACTGTGGACCCCCTCAAAGTCCAAGCTATCACCAAAATTCCACCTCCCCGAAATTTACGGCAACTCCAGAGCCTCCAAGGCAAAACTAACTTTCTACGGCGATTTGTCCCAGACTACGCCATTCGTGCAAACGGTTTTCTTCGCTTACTATGTCACAACGTCCCATTTCACTGGGATGAACACGCCCAACAGTCATTTAATGATATTAAACTGGCTCTCTCCAACGCCCCTTTAATCAGTGCACCTGACTACAATCGTGACTATATCCTCTACGTATCAGCATCAACTGTTTCAGTAGCAGGAGTTCTCGTTCAGCTAGGTGATGACAATCGTGAGCATGTCATTTATTACGTTAGTAAAAACCTCTCAGGGCCACCCTTGAAGTATAAACACGAAGAGAAACTAGCTCTTGCAATCATCCTCGCAGTCCAGAAACTGTGTCACTACATTCTGCTTCTCACAACCAAGGCTGTAGCAGATTCCAACCCGATGCAATACTTGCTGAGTCGTTGGAAAATTAATGGAAAATTTTCTCGATGGATCGTTATCCTTCAGTAGTACGATCTTGAATTCTCAACACCTAAGAGAAAGAAAGCCCTCGTTCTCACCAAACTTGTCACGACCCTCCCCTCTGACACCACCAGTGCCCCTATCAATACCGACTTTCCTGACGAACACCTCTTTTACATCACTTCGGATGATCCCTGGTACAGAGACCTCCTCGTCTACCTCCGAACTCAAAATTTCAGTAACCACCTTTCACGAGATGATCGTTGTCGTATTCGCCATTAGGCCCCCCACTACCTCCTCATCGGAGACATCCTATACCGACAAGGAGTCGACACCATTCTTTGTAGATGCCTAACCATTGACGAGGCCGATAGAGTCTTGAATGACTGCCACAGCGGCGCATGTGGGGGCCATCTTTCAGGAATATCCACTGCTCAGAAGATTATCCAAGCAGGTTACTTTTGGCCTACATTGTTTCACAATTTCATTCACGTCGTGAAACAATGTGAGCAGTTTCAACTTTACGCCAACAAAGCCCGAGAACCACCTTCTCTTCTTCATCCATTCATCACTGCTGGCCCTTTTTGTAAATGGGGCATCGACTTCATGACTTGTAATCCCCCCTCCAGCAATGGTCACAAATACAATGTTGTCGCAGTCGATTACTTCACCAAATGGGCAGAAGCTATGCCCACCTTCAACAACACCGTAGCATGTTTTTTCTTTAACCACTTCATATCTCTCTTTGGAGTACCACTCCAACTTGTTTCCAATCATGGGAAACACTTCGAGAATGAGATTTTTGTCGAACTCTCATCTCGGTTAGGATTCTCTCATGAGTTTGCCTCACCATATTACCCTCAGTCTAATGGACAGGTTGAAGCAGTTAACAAGGTCCTCAATACCATGTTACAGCGCACGATTAATAAACATAAGACCAATTGGAATCATATGTTATTTTCCATGCTATGGGCTTACCGTACAGCTCCGAAAACAGCTACTGGTTTCACACCATTTCATCTAGTCCATGGGGTTGATGCCACTCTTCCCATCGAGTGCGAAATTCCCACCCTACGCACTGCAATTGAGCTATTACCCGACACTACTCCAATGGAGAAGCACTTTCTGAACTTAGAGTCTTTGGATGAAGATCGTCGATCTTCATTACAAAACAATGAGGCAGCTAAAAAAAGATCAAAGGCTACCTTTGATCGACATGTCAACCTTCGCTCATTTCGCGAAGGCGACCTCATCCTTTCTTACGATATCGCTCATGATACCTTTGGAAATGGAAAATTCGAGTCACTATGGCATGGCCCATACATTATCCAACATTGCCTCACCAAAGGCGCATACATCCTGGCCTCTCCCGAAGGCCTCTCTCTCAAAGAACCCGTCAACGGGTTATACTTAAAGAAATTTTATGCTTAAATGTAGTCATTCTACTTTAGGTTCTTTTATAGTGTTTTTAATCTTTTTTCCATCCCTCGTGTCTAAACTATCATTTGTGCTATTGACAGATGCTTCCTCCATCGGCCTACCACATCGGTTACGCCGATGGCGCCAGCCATTGGACACAAAATCTCGCTTCGGCCGCTTGGGCTCTCTACACCCCCTTACATGAAATTCTCCATTCGAGCGGCATATGTTTGGGTTCATCGAACAACAACCAAGCTGAATACATTGTCGTCATTGGCCTCCTAGATGATGCCCAACATCATCATATTCGTCACCTTAGCGTCTTCATCGACTCTCAACTAGTCGTCCTCCAGCTCAACAATGTGTACCGCGTACGCGATCCTTTCCTCTTTCGCAAATACCTGTAGGTTAGACTTTTATCTCGACATTTTGATTCCATTACATTTACACATATTCCAAGGCAATTGAATCAAATTACAGATAACCTAGCTAATATTGTGTTAGACTGGCATATATCACATCAAGCTACATCTACACACACATAAACATATCAACAACTTGTCATAGCATATATAGATTAGACATCATCAATACATTAACAACACACACGTAAACACCACATAGATCTCAAAATGTATACTCATGTATATATCGAACGGTCTACAGTTCCATCCAAATGTTTACATACAAAAATACAAGTATCCGCAGGCTAGTAAATCACCTCGGTACAAAATGGGCTCACCAGCCTATATACAAAAATACATCAATACATAGAGCACCACTCAAGGTGCCTCTAGAGCACCATCGCCTGCCCCTCCCTCAGGTAGTGGTTTCCCACCCCCTACAAGTCCCTCCTTCCCTGGAGGTAGTCATCCAGTCATGGCAGCACCAACTACTGTTGCCCATCGTACCACAGCCTGCCATGGCGGCGGAATCCCCACACACTGCTCCAGGATGCCCTCATCCTGGATGCGTGACCACATGCCCTTGGGCATGCCCTGTAACACCACCTACAGGTGATGGCGTATGTCCTCAAAATCTACTCCGGCATCCGTTGGAGGAGCATGTGCTAGCCCAGCACCAGGGTCATCAAATCGGTGTCTCCTCGCTGCTCTCTCCGGATCAGCTAGTCGCATCGCGACGTCCTCACATCGACGTCTCTCTCCAACACGTGGCCCTCCCTGCGAAGGTCTCTCTGGCTCCTAACGAGCCAATGTCTGCGCAACTCCACCTTGCACCCACGAGGTGCCACATCTGCACATACAAACAAGAAAAAAATAGTATCAACATCTATATCATATACATATGTCATGCTATCTCAAACAAAAAACATATATATCAACATCATCAACATACCTCGATGGTCAAACACCTCCCCTGAAGGTAGCACCATGTTCGGATCCTCTCGAAAGTCAACCCCGACATAGGGGTATTGCAATATCACCTGCGACATCTACCGCCACACCTACGCCATCTCAATAGTAAATAAGTGGCTGCCCTCGCCACCACCATGGCGAAGCAAAACAGTCGACCACTTCTTTAGTCGCGGCTCTCGCGCCCCAGGCACACCCATTAAAATCCTCGGGTGCAACATAGGCACCCTCTCCAGAAACCAGGCCACTAGGATGGACCCGAAGGCAAACTCTCCAGTATCCATAAACCGACAGTGGTCAAGCTGCCCTACCATCCTGGAATGCAACGTAAGCCCCCAGGTGAAGTGCTCACCGGCCAACACTCTCTCCATCACAATCAGCTGGCCACCACTGATACGTTGCGTCGCCATAGACCCATAAACTCTCACAATCATCGCTACTATGTAGCGATGCGTTAGGGAATCCATTGCCCCAATGCTCATGATAGTGTCGGACATAAAGTTCATCCCCGAACAGTATCTCCGGCCAACTGTCGCTAGCGGCACATCCCTCGGTAACACCGGCTTCATCGGTAGGGACATTCCCTGAAATTAGAGCCCAGTCAAAAAGTACACATCCTCCACCGTAGTGAAGGCAATCTACTCTCCCCGCACTATGAAACAATGCAGGTCCGGACTCCACATCCAGACAAGGAACTTCAGGAGATACTCCTGCGCCCGTATCAACGGGTACTCAAAGAACTTCAGCAGCCCACAGGTTGCCAAAGTCGCACGTACACCTGGCTCCTCAATAGCCACAACGTCTCGCAACTGGGACCAATCCGACTCTTGCCAACCAACCGGCGTCGTGCACAATGCTCACCTGCAACCACATAAAACAGTCCTAAGTTAGCCACATGGACCATCAACAACATTAAAAAGATAAGTTTTACACCCGTCAACCTTACCTCCAAGGCGCGGTTGTTTAACCCACAGGCGCGCACATGTGCCCGCCTGTTCACTCCATAGGCACGCACATATGCGCGCCTGTTCACTACACAGGTGCGCTCTCAGGTGCACCTATACATCCTTCAGGCGCGCATGCGTGCGCGCCTGCTCAACTTACAGGCGCGCTTTAGAGCATGCATGTCCAATACAAAGCCGCGCACACATGCACAGTTGTGCAGCCGACATGTGCGCACATAGTGTGTGCCCTTTACCCCCTTACCAGTGCCCCCATGTGCGCCTATCCAGTGGGCAAGCGCGCACGTGTGCACGCCTACTTCCAGATCGCCCGTGCACGTGGGGCCCACACTCATCAAACCCTCTGTACAGCCCTCCGTATAGCCCATGCCCAAAAAATGAAACCCTAATTATATGCAGGATGATCAAACCACTAACCTGAAGCTCGTTGGTCCTCGATCGGATGCCTTGTCCTCCCAAAATCTCTAAATCTCCTCTGAATACTTCTCGTCCAGTCATTATAGCAGCAAGTACAAATGAGGTGGCAATGTGGGCCCTACAGCTATATATAGGCCTTTTCACCAAACTTCCACTCACCATTCCAGGAGCTCCAAGCATCCATTTCTCTATCTGTCTTCGGCCACGGGATCAACATCCCTTCATCTACATCACGACATTCCCTGGGCCTCTTTTCATCCTAAGCCCCTAGGATGCCATTTTTCATACCCTGACCAGGTACGCATGCACATATTCAAAATTATCAAATACATGCTCATATATTCGATTCTCTTCAGATATTGTTCACGTCGGGTATTTGGTTTTCATGTGTGTAGGTACTTGGTCATCATACATCAACACAACCCCTTCAGGTATATACTCAGCACTGGCATGTAGTTATTCCCTCTGAATCTCACTTACTTTTCCAGTCACACCCTCTGACATTTTCCTCTAGGATCCCCATTTTCGGCTCTGCAGTACTAACACCTCCATTTGCACCTTCGGTACTGTCACCCGGTAGCACTCTTACCCACATGAGTTGTCCCATTCATAGCACGCTTTTGCGCTTTTGACACTCATGTTGTTTTTCAAAACCCTTTAGGGATGGGAATCCCGATAGTCTTACATCATGTCGTGAATCAGCCACATACTCCTTCTCTTCCTTTTGCTAGCTTTCCCAATGGACTCCCAGATTATCCCTTCATGGTTCTATTTTTGGACTGCACCTCCGCAGTATCATGAACCCTCCATTTCATCCACAATCAGTTTGTCCATCTGTAAATTTCCCTTCATTTCACTTACCTCATATAGAAACCCACCCATGGGGCCCCCACCCTCCACCAGTTCTCCAAGAAAATTGTGCCCTACCCGGGCCAACCATATCACATTGGGGCACCCATTTCTGTATTTGTACACTTATCCCAAAATTATTCTTTATTTATTGTACAAACGCCTTTGTTTCCAGCAGTTACATTACATTTCCGTTGTCACCTTTGGCGACCTTCTTCCCTTTTTTGGAAAAACGCAACCCATGTCACCCTTGGTTGGGGAACTACTTATCATTTACCCTTGATGACATCGTCCATATCTTCAGAGTACCCCACAAGCCACTTATCTCTGCCCTCTGAGTTTATTCACTTTGTCCCACCTCTGGCACAACTTATCCCCTGTCTTGTTGTCCCCCTGACACTCGACCTCATTGAACAGTTGCGACCACTTTTATTTCACATATACTCCAACCAAGGGCAGTCTTGAGTCTTCCTACATCTTGAATTTGTCCATGTACCTCCTCCACTTCCTAACCTCACCTAGTATATTTCACGAAGCCATTTTCTTATGGGAGTCGCGTCCCCCTTTTTTTGTCGACATCAACACAGTTTTCCAAAAGGGCGACAGTATCTTGATTCTCATTACCCATCCAATGAGAGATATTGGATGGCACAGGGAGAACCACAATTGCTCCCTGCTATCATTGACCCCCATAACATTCGACGTCAACACTTTATCATGTTACGGTGGGTCTTACTTTGCGACTATTGCAGTTAGTTCTTTTACTTGTCGAAGACCTCTGAACTTGGTTGGGCTATCAAAGCCTACAGAAGTCGTGATACTTCTTACAGTTGTCACTGCCTACTATTCAGAGTATGTTCATTTGCAGAATTGTCTTCTTCCTTTATCACGACCGCCCTTGAGGGCACAGTTGTCTACACCAACACTTCATTCCTCTTTTTGAGTTACATGACACGAGCATGTGGCATGCCCACCTCGTTTGTACACAGTTTATTTTTTTACACACCTCATGGAAGGTTGGGTTCTACTGGTTCCTTTTTCCCTCCAACAGATCACTCTGGATGATCCCACTATTGCTCTCTCTTACAATAACACTCTCAGTAGAATAAACATCCATCAGGCGACATCTGTTATCACTGAAATTTCGTCCGCAAATGGTTACAAGAATTCAGCATTGTCAAACAGTTATGAGGACATCCATGGACCTGAATTAACACAAAATCATTCACAAAGGGTCAAAAACTATACAAAATAGTGAAAAATTGAAGGGCGCTATGAAGACATTGGGCGCGCATGCACATGCGCGAAACATAAACGCAAGATTCACGCACATGCGCACGATGCGCGACTGTTGTTGCAAAAAGCTGCGCACCTGAGAAATGGCGCATTTATGAGAGTGGTCGGCCTCCCACCCACTTATGGTTCAACTTCCAAGTTGATTTGACACTCAAATCTGGACCGGATTCGACTGGATGGCTGGTCAAATACCTAGAAATGCCCTAATTATCCTCTTTACACATTACAAACTAGTTGAACAATAGCTCAAAGGAATGCTATAAAAAGGCCATGGATACACTTCATTTTTCAAGCAATTTCATGGCAAAGTTATGCTGCCACTATTCTCTTGAGGATTCTTTTATCCTTGCCAAGAGTATACTTGCATCATTTCTTTGGGCAATCCATCTCACCCCTTGAGTGGATTAGCAAAGAATTCTTTCACCATTTTCATTTTCCTTTTCAAAGTTGTAAGAAGAGCTTACTTGTGGGGGTCCAAGAGCCCTCCCTTGGAGGAAGAAGGGACTCATAGTCCCCTTTCTTATCGATGTTTTCTTTCACTAATATTAGCCTTATCATTGGTGACATGAGTCTCATTGTTTCTTTTGTCCTTATGTCCCTATGTTTATAAATTTAGTTGTTGTTTTATTTCGTAGTTTAATTCTTAGCTGTTGTTTTATGTTTCTTTTTCTAACCCTTTTCCTTGCAGTTGTCCTGCTCAGTAAACCCAACTGATCTTGCAAGAACCTCTATTTTTCTCACTAAGGTGACGAAAGACGCACAACAATCATCTCAAAGAATTTTAAAAGAGTATTGCAGTTAAAATGAAAGGGAAATTGATAGGTCAACCTCAAATATCTCATACTTAAAACTCAAGGTTACAAAATACAATCAAGATTAACCTCGAAAGTAATTCTTTGTGGAGACTTTCTCATATATCTAACAATATATAAAATCCATTTGAAAGTCACATATATGGATGCAATTTCTCCATGATCATATATGAAAAGTTTTGGAATATTACAAAAAAAACACTTGAGAACTCAACCCCATGATTGTTTCAAGAATACAAACACAAAGCTTTGAGAAAACAATGTAGAAGAAGAAAAGAATGGAGAAGCATGAAAATATTTGTTGGCTGATCAAAATATTGATTACATAATTATGGTTGGTATGTCTCTCTCCTGCTCTGAATTCCCTCTCAACAATGAATTATGGAACTCATGAAGTCTCTCTTTCCCCTTTTTAAAAGAAATGCTCTTGTAACTACTTGAGTAGTTAGGGTTTTTCCTTTTTTCTCTTTGAATTCCATTTTTTTTTTAGTAAATAACTTTAATTAATACAATATTGGAGTCTCATTAATGACTTGAAGTCATTGATATTCTTTTTTTAAAGTGGGCCCCAAAAATATTTAAATAAAAGTGTTTTAAATAAACTTTTTATTTCAAATAATTTTTAATTTGCTGCCTCCTTTAAGAGATGATTGTGTTTTAATTTTATAGTAATTATGTGGGTATTTTCAGCCCTTTAAGACACTTCTTATTCTATATTCATCATCTTATATTTCCAACGATATAAAATTTGTGCAAATCCGTCGCCCGGATCTCAAGATATGAGCTTATGAAGTTTAGTTGTCATGCAGGGTTATTAAAAAATGAAGCTGACTGATATTTTAATTTTTGAGAAAAATGTATCAATTTTCATCACTTGAAACATATACCACCATATTCTATGTCTAAATACCTTTCCAATGGTATAAATTTTGTGCGATTTCGACACTCGGAGCTTAAGTTATGGCCTCCTCAAGATCAACACTCGGCCACTGTCGATCAAAAATGATGGGCAAATCTCAACCCTTAGATTGAATTTTCTTTTCTTCATTCAAATTCTACTTTTTCTTCATAGAGGTTATCCCACATGCATGGGATATTACAAATATTCATGGTATATAATACTAAGTGTTTCATACACTTAGCAAGAAACAAAGAAGAGAAGAAATTATGGAGCTTGGAGGATTTGGCCCTTGGAAAATTGTTGAATAAAATAATAAATTTTTGGAAACCCATCATTGTCCACCTCATGCCCAATAAGCACTAAGTCATCACTGAGTCATTGTCGAGTCATATACCACATGTCATAATCTCAGTAGATTCCAAGTATAACTAATAATACGTTGTCATGTGTCACAAATTGTGTGTTGCCATATGGAAGGATATTATTGCTTCGGAATGTAATGTATTGAAACTTGATAAAATAAGTTAAGTATGGGAGATTTTACAAGAGGGTAAGTGAAGGGGAAAATGTGGGTAGAGGAATTCGAGGGGGTAGTTTGTAGGCTACGGGGATGGGTTGGCGGTTTGGGGACTGAGGTCAGTAAGAGAGTGAGGGATAGCTGGCGTCCTCCCTCCTGCGAGCTATATTACTTTTAAAAAAAGTTGAAGTAGGGAGAGGGTAAGGAGATGAGAGGGGGCGGGGGTAATTTGTAGGTGGTAGAGGGATAAGGGTGATGTACGAGCGAAGGTAGAGTGTAGGCAGTGGAGTTAGGATCATGGCGGGTTCGCGGGGATGGGAAGGCGAGGGAAGTAAGGAGATGAGTCTGCCAACCCACGAACCCGATGAGGAGATGAGAGAAGAGTCCCAAAAACTTGTAATTTTGGAGGCTAGTGGAGTGTATGAGAGAAGAGTGAGGTAAAGTATGGAGAGAGAGATGTTGAGTGAAAATTCTAAGTTTTGAGAATGAAATAAGAGAGGAGGGGTGTGAGGAAAAGAAATTGAAATAAAATTTAAGTATGGTAGAATTGTAATATAGGAGAGGAGAGGAGAACATGATACTTAGAAAAATTGTTCAAAATTAGACCTCTAGACAAGGTCTTGAGTAACTTAGGAATATAGAAACAAATTTTTGATTCAAAAAATGCGTGGAGAAGCTAAGGCTGAGGGATGTAGAATGAACTTATAAAAGTTCAAAAAGTGTCTTCTTTTGATATCAATGCTTTTATGAATCCAAGAGAGAGAAGATATAGATGACCAAATTTTGGTCAACAAGATTAAAAGAAGTAGTTGTACAGGCTACATATTTTATGGTAATTGATAAATCCACTCAGATAGAGACAAAGACATAACAAAATATAGAAGTTCCAATAGAATAGGATATCAGTCAGGAGAAGGAGGCAGTAGAGGAGGTAATTTGTGGTATCAGTGACCCCGGGGGTCACCTTGACTTCTCTAACACTGAGTGATTGTGGTTGCATGAGGACATGCAATATTTTTGGGATGGAGAGATGACGGGTGCCTAAAATGGCATACTTTTAGCACTTGTATATACCTTTTTGTTTAACATTTTTTGTTAATCACTTCCCTTTTTTATACTTGCTTTATCTAATTCACCTCACTTATCACTAAGGTATGAATCCTTCCCCATATGCCATTATTATGTTATTTTTGCATAATTATTAAAAGGAACTCATTAATTTCAGTTAATAATATCACTACACAAGAGAATACAATAGTTGCAATGTAACACTTCTTTGTTTCAACTCCAAGTAATGCAATTTTGGGTGCAAACCAAGTTGTTGGAATTCCAGATGCAAACCAATGACTGCAACTCAAGGTGCATTCATGGTTGCTACAACTCCAGAAAAACCATTGCAAATTTGAGCACGCTTTTCATTGTTGCAACTCCAAATAAATCTCACCAGCACAACAATTAACGTTGCATCTGGTAGTTGGGAAGAAATATTCACGAGGAAAGGCAACATGAGACAAGTGTGAAATTAAAGGAGAAATCAGTTTCCTATCGAGTCAACACATGCCCGATTCCCACTAAAGTTTGACATAATCTTTGTAATCGGATGCACAACCAGATTCCCATGGATTTCCATCTATTGCTTTGAATAATTTTAGACAATAGTCATGTTGTATAAGAACCTAGGCTTTCTCGAAGCTGAGGGGGAGAAAATTTTTCTAGCAATTACATTTTATTGTTATTGTGTCTTTCAGACTTCGGTAATAAAATCTTCATTCCTGCTTTCATTTGCGTGTTGATGTATCGTTGATCATGTGATTTTGGTTTCATAGCTCAGTACCTCTCATAAGGGGGTAGGCCCCCCTCCTTAGTCAGGTACTTCCTGTAACAATAGGATTAGAAATTAGCATTTTAATTATGTTCAGTTTATGTTGTCAATTATTTACTCTCGATTGCTATAAATCCATATTCATATTTTTACTCACATACTATAGATGTTTTTTCGACTTGTTGTCATTCTAGAACTGTAGTACAGTCTATTTGATTTCATAGTCATTCTATCTTTCAGTTTACTACAACTCTAGATGCATAGAACATAGTTGCGACTGATGTGTGGTTTGGTTTTATAGTTTTAAACTGTAATTCAGATTCTCATGAAATTACAATCATTTTGTGATTTCCATTGCTGAAACTTGTGTCTCTTCAGATTTGATTATAACACAGTTTCATTGTTGCAACTCAAGTTGTTGGATTTATTTTCGTGCTCCAGCTTCATTGCTGCAATTCACACAGCTACAACTCCGCTTGCAATTACTCTTATTTTTTCTCTCTTTCTTATTTTTGATAGCTTTAGTCTCCAATAGATTGGAATTGATATTGAATGAACAACACTTCCTTGTCACAACAAAACAAGACATTCATCATACTCAAGAAAGTCACCAATAGATCATAGCATAAGTTTAAATTTCCGTAAGTGTGATCTTAATTTCCATAACTGTGATTTCAATTTCCGCAAGTGTGATTTCAATTTCCACAAAGTGTGATTTCAATTCTCGCGAGTGTGATTTCAATTTTTGCAAGTGATTTCAATTTCTTGCCAGTATGCTATTTGTTTTCTTGCAACTTAGGCTATAACATAGTTTGGTGACTTAATTAAAGCATTTTGAATCTTTGAATTGTGACATTAAAGTGCTACAACGTCGTAGTAAAAACAACACTCTTCTTGCATAAATTGTGCACGATGGTTTGCAGGTTCCACACGAGCCCCATATTGACAATTAAATATACGAATCTTCGTTTTCTTGCTAAGTTAATTAGAAAGTAATTGAAAGGTCCATGAGAGCCTATGCTTGACTATCTGACCATATTTTTGTATTTGTATTGCATTAACATAAATAAAAACATG
>ML778626.1:926198-941275 GCA_009831015.1 Picea engelmannii
ACGCCCTGTGGCTATCGAGTTGTAACATTTTTGAACAGATCTGCCATTAATGAAAGAGGCACTTTACAGGATTCCTGTGCATGTTTACTGGTGATGTGATTTTCTCAGTTGAATGTTTTCTCGCTCTGTAACCACTTTGTTTTTTGAATATAATCTTTATGAATAGCGTTATGTCTCAGGATTTATCTCCGATACCCTGTTTCTGATTCTAAAGATTTGAATGTTCATCTTCTGAATATCTTCAATCAAGAGATTCTTAAGTGCTTGTTGATTGGAGTTATTTCCTTCTCTTTTATTCTGATCATCATTTAAACTATTAAAGATCCAGTGAGTGTGTTATCTCACCTTGTGAAGGATTTCTTCAGCGTTTCTGGTTGTATCTCAAATTTTATTAATTACAGACCCCATAGCCCAATGGATGTGCAGTTTGTCTCAACCAACTTTAAAAACCCTTTACAACAAACCCTTGTTCTTCATAACTAGCCTAATATTTCTGCAAACAAAGCTATATTACACAGAGAGATCCCTCTCTGAGTCTTGGAGGGCTAAATCCAAGACTCGAAGCGGTTCTGATGTTGCCTCTGTGATTTCCTTTCAGCCTTGGGCAAATTACAAAGTGCTAACACACCTTAGCCTTGCTTTTATAATCATGAGTTAGAATCTATTTCTAATCTCCAAAGTGATTGACGATTGAGATTACTTCTCACACTCACTTGAGATTTAGAAACATGCTAATTACTTTTAACACCTTCCTTAAATAACTCAATTAACTCAAACAATTAATTAATAAAATCAATTTACTTTAATAATTCCTTTAACTAAAGTAAAGTTACAAAGGTAGAAGGATTTGGACGATTTTCACACATCTAGACACATATAATTGTGAGGAAATACCTATCCATACCACCACTAGCATCAACATGATTGGAAGGAAAAGGAAAAACAATGATACCCAGGTTGGGTTTGTTGATATTATGGTAGCTATGGGAGGTATTTACCTCCACGTGTAAACCTGACGAGAATAGAATATTCCGGGAAGCAAGAAGAAACCCTAATTGATTGGTTAATAACCCTAGAAGACAAGTTGGCTCAAGGGAATGACTTCTTAGCCTCCAAGAGAAGAAGTTGGCTAAAGGAAATGTTATATACTAAAGAATTAGTACCCATAATGAGAAGTCGACCCAAACAGTCTACCAGAAATACTATAAATATAGGACGCCAGTCTTCATTCTGGCCAGTATTCTCAGAACTACAAAAGCAACACTTGTGTGCACTACAATTGGCCAGTTTGTGCGCAAGTTTGGAGGAGATATGTTGTTGCAGCTGCTGCAGCTAGCAGATTTCGGTTTTGGCTTGGACTATCTCTTGGTTATGGTTTGGACTCTTTGATCATCTCTTGTTAATCTTTCTTGGTGCACTATCCTTGGAGAAAGGTGTGCCACCCTTTGTTTGGCTATCTAGCCTAGGGTTTGCTTCCAGAATGATTCTCTATTAAGGTTAAGGTGCTTGGGGGTGGCTTCGGCCTATGGTTGGGTGACAACAGTGATATTGTCTATGGTTAAATGAACACATCCATTATATTCTAACAGGTTATGGACCCACACCTCCTTCATTCAATCTAACCAATAGAAGGGAGCATAGCCATAAGGATACTAATCTCGTTGAAGAACTGCCACTAGGGTTTCTAGCAGGAGCATTTACCAAAGCATTGTCGCTAGGGTTACTAGCAGGTGCAGATGTAGAAACCCTAACCCTCTCGTTGAGGCACCTTAAGTGAAGGGATTGACCTAATTTCTGGATATACTAGTGCACCCTAGCCTAGCGCATCTCCTAGTACTCTCAGCAAGCTAAGATGCCAAGTTTGAGTTTTTGGTCAAATCTAGGGTTGATTAAGTCAAAGCATCCATGAATTACTCTATGAAGTCAGAAAAAAAAAGTTAGAATGGGGTTCTAACTTCAGAGCATGGAAGACAAGGATTGACCTCATCCTTGCCAATAATAAAGTGTTGGATATCGTGAAAGGAAAGATCGTGGAACCAGAGTTTGAATAAGGAAAAGAGAAGGAACCGTAGAACATTGTAGTTATGGAGAAGTTCAAAGACAATGACATAAATGCCATGAATATCATAGTGGATTCTATAAAATACCACTTGATACCCTACATATCCCATCTTGACTCATCTAAGAATATATACGATGCCTTAACAAACCTATTGTTAGTCAGAAACATTGGAAAAGTAATGAGTCTGAAGAATGAGCTCTGTGATATGAAGATGAATGATGATGACAACATAACATGATACTTTGTGAGGATCTCTCAGTTAAGAGATCAACTACAAGCTATTCAAGAGATCATCTCAGAGAAAGAATGGGTAAATATAGTACTCAATGGTCTTCCTAAGACATGGGATGCATTTTCCGCAAGCATGAACATAAGGAAGGAGTATCCTACATTTGAAGAACTTTGGACTTGTTGTGCACAAGAAGAATCAAGGATTAGTGCAGAAGAGAAACCTCAAAAGAAATATGATGATCAAGCCTTCACAACAAGATTCAAGAATTTCAGGAACAAAAGGAAGTTTGGCTCAAGGAAGAAGCCAAATCAAGAGAAGCATATGTCAGAAATACAATGCTTCAACTGTCAAAAATATGGTCACTACAAGAATCATTGTGCCGAGCTAAATAAAAGGAAGGAGACACATGAAGCATCAGTTGTCGAAGAAAGGAAACCCTCAAGGAAGACCAAGTAGGATAAAACAAACTTCTTCTTCTAAGACAAGGTAACAATATTCTTCATAGGTCTTGTACATACCTTGTTTGCATAGTTTCTGTAGATATATTGAATATCTATAATATGTTCAAAGAGAAACTACACCTATGGAAGAAAAACAAAATAAGGATTGCTATCACAATGACTACAAGTCAGGAAATACACATGAAAGGATGAAGTACATCAACAAACCCTAGTAACAATTCATGTGGAAGTTACTTCATAAGTAACAACTGCAAGATAAGCCGAACTCAGAATCAATCTTGAAGAAACTCAGAATAAGTAAAGACAGAAAGAAGTCAACAATCAAGAGGAAATTGGAAAAATATTTGTGACACTTTGCAGAAGGAAATAAGGATGCAGACAGAAGCGTGGAATCTCCTAGATGGAGGGAGACGATTATATTTCCAAAAGAAGAGCATGCACTCATGCATGAAGCAAGGATTAGGAGGGTGCTAATCCTAAATTATATGATCCATTGAAGATGATGAAGTATATATCCATGGTAGAAACCATGAAAAGAAACACGTGTTCAAAGTGACTTTAGAAGAAGTCTTCTTCGAAAATAAGCCTTAAAGTATCCCTGGTTGTCCATCCACATCCATGATCCTACGATGAAATAAATAAGTGGAATATTCAGGGCATGGAATCTATAAGACTCCATGGACCCAATAGCTAAAGAGAAACATGAGGAAGAATATGAAGATTCCATGAAAGAAAGAAAAGATGAAACAACCAGTCATTGTATCGAGAATCACAAGACTACCAGCCCGATCTGAACTCACTAAAATAAATCAAGTAGAGGAATTGAAAGTTGTGATGAAGAACAATGTATGAAAGAATTATGAATGTAAGCATTGTGAGATCCATAACTAGAGGTTATCCCAGATGGAGGGAGAATATTATGATGATTGCTTGTTCCAATAAACCAGACATACCTCTACTTGAGCCATTATATCATCCTCAATATCCATGGGATTGACATAAGATGAATGCAAAGACTGTTATCCAAAATAATTGAACAAAGAGTGTATGAAGAGCAACCTCAAGTATTTGAGGTATACCAGAAAGAGACCCTTGTATGCAGATGAAAAAAGACAACTTGGTGGAGAACCTCCAATGCACAACAGAAGAGTGGTGAAAACTTTCTATATTATATCCGAATGGTTACTCAGAACTCCAGAATGATGGATTGCCAATCCATGACAAGATCTCATGATGACAAAAGAAGTGCCACATGGATATGTTCCAGTTTGAGCCTTGCCACGATGTTATGAGCTAGTAGCAAAAGAAAAAGTTGAATTCAACTATGATATACTGTAATGATCAGAGCTATATGAATCCTTCAGAGAAAACCAGTGTTCCAAAAAGATAGAAGTACATTGAGATCAAGCATTACATTCTCTGTGATGAAGTCTAGAAAAGAGAAGTGATTCTCCAATATATATATCTCCACAAATGAGCAGATAAGAAGACATTTTGGTAAAGCATATGTCCAAGATGAAGATGGAGCTCGCAGAGACGACTTCCTTATTGAAAAAGGAAGAGACGACTCCCGGGTTGGGAGGGAGCACTGATGTGTTATTGATTTATGGACAGTCATTTTTCAGTTTGAAAAATGGTCCAGGATGAGCAGTTCCTTTCCAGTTCAGAAAGTGGTTTGAGATTTCTGACGGACATGCATTTTCCAGTTTGGAAAATGGTCCAGATCAAACAGTCATTTTCATAATGAAAATGATTTGATGGATTGTTGATGTACCATAGACAGTGATTCCCCTTGTGGCTAACATGGGGACTGGTCTAGGAAAATCTCTCTTCTTGACGGTCACTCTCAGTAGTGGTCAAGAAGACTAGTCTACCTCGTCATATAGTCATTCTTTTGAAGCTCACAGATGTGAGCAGTTTCGAAGAATGGTCTGTTTTGGAGGTTGGTGTGGGAGTGTCATTTCCTTAGGAAATGGTCCGGACAGTCATTCCCTATGGTAGATTCATTCTCTCCAGGTTTCACTTTGTTTAGTGTCGGAGGAATGGCCCAGATAGGTGAATGGTCCAGGTTCAACAATCAAGGACAAGAATTCCCTAGGGAAGACTCATTCTCTCTAGTTTACACTTTGTTTAGTGTCGAAGGAATGGCCCGAATAGGGAATGGTCCAGGCTAAAAAATCGAGACAATTATTCTTCCTTGCTTGAGAAGAATAGTCCAGATAGCTCATCGTTGATGTTTTTCCTTCTGAGGACAGATGCTCTTCCATACCTCACAGATGTGAGTGGAAGAATGGCCCAAATGATTCATTTTATGTCATAACAATTTTTTTTGTGCAGGTTGACATCATATGATATGATTGTTATGGATACTGTATGTCTCCAGACAGTAGATGTATACTACTGTGGTGGATGTGTTCCACTGATTGTGACTATATGTCACTGATCAAGTATCTGTGTGCTACTTGGTGTGGGAGTGTACCACTGGATTGTAGTTGTGTACCACTATGGATATACATAGTTTTGTTCTATTGAATGAAATTGTTCTGATTGCCTTGAAGACTATCAATAATGTTGGAAAATATTATCAGCTAGATGGTTGATCAATGGACAAATATTTCCCAGACAAAAAATGGTCCAGAACATTTATTCTCCTAGGACATATGTCTGGATTAGAAGAATGGATCTTGTGTCACTCTGTGGAGTGAGTGACTTATCCAACATCATGTTTGATTACTTAGATGGAGTATGGTTTCGAGAGATGATGCAGCTAATGACACTGATAGTGATGATGGTGATCATGATCTAATCGTGAGATCATCTATGCGACTATGTTGATGCTATAGGGTGAATGGTATGTTTGTTCTTAATACCATTACCTTCAATACCTCCCTATCTAGGAGGGAGTGTTGATATTATGGTATCTGCGGGAGGTATTTACCTCTACGTGTAAACCTGATGAAAATAGAATATTTTCGAAAGCAAGAAGAAACCCTAATTGATTGGTTAATAACCCTAGAAGACAATTCATCTCAAGGGAATGACTTGTATTAGGTTATTAGCCTCCAAGAGAAGAAGTCGGCTAAAGTAAATTTTATATACTAAAGAATTAGTACCCAGAATGAGAAGTCGGCCCAGGTAGTCTGCCATAAATACTATAAATACAGGAGGCCAGTCTTCATTCTAGCTAGTATTCTTAGAACTGCAGAAGCAGCACTTGCGTGTACTATAGTTGTCCAGTTTGTGCGCAAGTTTGGAGAAGAGTTTTTGTTGCAGCTGTTGTAACTAGCAGATTTCGATTTTGTCTTGGACTATCTCTTGGTTATGGCTTGGACTCTCTGATCAGATCTTGTTACTCTTGCTTGGTGCGTTATCCTTGGAGAAAGGTGTGCCACCCTTTGTTTGGATATCTAGCCTAGGGTTTGCTTCGAGAATGATTCTCTATCAAGGTTAAGGTGCTCGGGGGTGGCTTCGACCTATGGTTGGGTGACAATAGTTATATTGTCTATCGTTAAACGAGCACATCCATTATATTCTAATAGGTTTATTGTAGATAAAGGCCCATACCAAGACAAACGTAAGGGTGTATGCCCAAATTCAATATATGGGAACAAAATAATTGAAACGAAAACATTATAAGCCCAAATAAATTGCATGTAAAGCCACGGGTTTCCCAAGAATACTTGTAAACAATTGCAAGAAATATCCATGGATAACAATGTTTATGAGCACCTAGAATGGTAATAGAGGTAACTCCTTCCCAAAAGCAACGAAAATAATCATCCCAAATAGGTTTGAAATGAACATCCATGTCCATATTTTCCAGAGGATAAATTAGGTAAGGGTCAAACTAAAACCACAAAGCAAAAAATGAAGGATTAAAACCTAAGATTTCCATGAATTCAAAGACCATACCAATTTTTTGAAAATAAATCACAACTTGGGTATCATTTATATTGGATGAAGAGGTCAAATTCAAAGGATAGGGTGAAGACAAACCTAGTTCCTTTGAAATCAACGTAATTTTTTTTGTGAGCTCAATAACTGGAAGAAAATCAACACAGGTCTAGTATTACCTTTGAATTTTGGAGAAGGAAACCTATGTGTGCTCCTTCGAAACTATCCACACCAAAATAATCTTTACCACAACATTTTTCTACTGTTGGCAATGCTTAGAACCAAACCAGAGGGTAAATTTATATGAGATAAATTAGTTAACAATCAGTGAGAAGGACATCTATGGATTCACAACTAGCTCAAAACTAGAGCTTCGAGGAGAAACTATGAAAAATCAAATGAGAGAATGAGAGTGAGCTAAGGTGAAACGACGAGCTTGAAAATTTTGAGCCCAAATGTAGGATCCATATGAACAATGGAGATTGTGTAAGGATTCATGTGCCCAAATTTTCATTTAACACCAAATTAAATGTGGTACGATGATACCAGATGGCACGTGAATAATAAGAAAGTGTGGAGGTAAAACAATACTGAGGTGGGGTATAATTATAGCATATCTTTCAATGTGAGGTCTAACTCCGGATCAAATTTGAAATCATCCAAAATCTGGATCCTTAAATATATATGTTAAATCCCAGATTTGGTATATTTTCTGGTGGATCCTAAAATCAATTTTGACGGGATATATAAAAGGTTTCTCTTCTTTTGAAAGATTTTGATTATTTTTTCACTTCCTAATGAACATGTAAAATTTAATTCTTAAATTTTTTTGAAGGGAAAATTTGGACAAACCCTTTTTCTGACAAGCTCGAACCCTTTAGAAGGGTTGGGATGAGTTCAAATTTGATTGTTGGTAGGTGGATATGGAACTCATTGATTTTGAGGAAAGCTCGGTTAAAAGCCAGGATTTTAAACTACAGTCAGAATACTCGAATATGTCTCCTTTATATACTCCTCAGGATCCTTTGCAGGCAAAGATTGGGTGTGAGTTTAATGTTACAACAGGGTTCTCTATACCAGATTCTTTGGGAGGGGATCCATTAGTTAATTCCAAAGGTTTTCCAGGTGGTAAAGGAAATGTCTTTGTTATTCCCTCTGTTCAGAACCTCGAGCCTCCCTCGCCACCTTCTCCTTTGCAGGTTCCTCCAGTTGCAAAAGAGGATTGTCCCATTGTTCTTCCTGGGTTAGGGGTTGATCGTAAAGATTTCAAGAAATATGTTAGGGATTGACCCGATAATATTCAAGTGGTGGTAAAAAAATATATCAGGGTTGAAGAGGTGAGTAAGTACAATGATACAAATTTGTTCGAAAGGTTTTGTGGTAAATTTCTAAGGGGCGGTTCTCTAGCCAAATGGGTCATCTAGCACTGAAAACCTTTGGTTGGATACTGATTCATTTTTAATCTGAGCTCCGATTGTGAGATAATTCTAGAGAAGAACTGGAATTGGGGTGCTTTTGGGCTAGTCATCCAAAACTGAACTGTTGAATTTGACTCAGCCATGGAACCAGTCACGGTTAGGAAGGTTTGGGCCATATTTCCAGGTCTTCCCATGAACTTTTGTTCCAAATAATAAATTGAATCCATCGACAAAAATATTGGTAATTTCGTCAGTTTGGAGCCTAGTTGGGATCAAAATCTTGATAGGTGTTGAGATTGGATTCAGGTGGAGGTTGATCTTCGGAACGAGTTGGTAAGAAACATCGAATTGGTTTATGGAAAGAATATTTAACATTGAAAAGTTGATTATTGGAAATTGCATTTACATTGTTTTTCATACCACAAAGTGGGCCTTTCGCAGGTGCAACGTAATAATATACCTTCGCTCCAAATGTGGCCAAAAAAAATCTAGATCAAAAAGGATTCTCCAATTATTACAGAAGTTTTCCAGACCCTGATCAAAGATTGCAAAGCTATGGAATATTCTAAGGCATTGGCGGTAGAGAATGAATGGTGGGAAAGTCTTCAGGTTTCAAAGGATTCATCAGCAGTTGACTCCAGTAAGAATATTATCGTTTCCTCTCCATTTTTAATTTCCTTTGTTGTTGAAGCTCCCTTAAGGGCCACTTCTGTCCCTGTTGACCCTGTTGTCTCTCCCTCTCTAGTTTCCCACTCTGCTTCAATCGAAATCTCCCCTCCACTCCTCCCCATATTTTTGGGTGATTCTCTGTTATCTCCTAAGGCCTCCTCGGCGAAGATGGAGGCTCATGCTTCCTCCCCCCCTTTGTCAAAATGATTTCCCTTCCTAAAATATACTTATCACTACATCCTCACCCCAACCCTAAGGTTCCCATTCCATTCAAAGGAGGTTTGTCCCTTAACCATTTCCATCCCAATTCGATAGTGGGGAATTCACATCTTCTCATAGCTCATAAGTGCACCATTGTGGACATCTGCAAAGGAAAACAATCAACCATTTCTAGGGCCCTTAGAGCAGGGAAATCCTTCCCTAGCTCTTCTAAATGAAGATCATCTCATTTAATGCAAGACGGGTTAGGGGTGCCCCCAAAAAACTTTCCCTAAAAAGGATCATCAAGATTCTTAAGCCCGACATTTTTTTGATTCAAGAGACAATGTGTGAAGGATCCAAAGCTAGATCCATCTTGGAAAATTAGCTAAAGGTTGGTCCTTCTGTTATGTAGATGTAGTGGGGATTTCTGGTGGTTTGATCTTAGGATGGAGCCCAGCATGCAGGGCCATTACCACTTCCTTATTTGAATCTACCATCTTGGTTATAATGGAAGTTAAGGACTATGGAGTTTGTTTCAATGTGGTGAACGTTTATGGGCCTTACCCCGAAAAAATATATTTCTTAGAAGGCCTTGAATATTCTGGGATGTTGAATGACCTCAACACTGTGGTAGGAAAAGACTTGATTTTTTCCTAACTCTCCAGGAATTTTTGGTCTCTAACCCAACGCAAGATTCTCAGAGCGGTTTTTTCTCCTTTCTTTTTGGAAAGCTTCACCTCGTTGACATCGAGCCAGTGAAGTTGGTCCCGACTTGGTAGAATTTTTTTCATATGGGTGGAGACACTGAGTCTAAGAGACTAGACAAATTACTAGTCTCTAAATCTCTATTGGAAGGCAGTTTTGTGATTAAGTCTAGTGTTAAGGAGGGATGATCTAGGTGGATATTGGTGGCCACCCACCTATTCTGACTGGCTCCTCTTGACAATTTTTAGTTCAGCACATTCTTTTGTAATTATTTGTAATTGTGGGTTCTACACTTCTGGGGATTTATAAAGCCCTACACATCTTCCAGGTGGAGATTGGTGGCCACCCAACTAATCCAACTAGCTTAGTTTGGAATTTTTCATGTCAGTACATCTTTTTGTACTTCTAGGGCCATTTTAGGGACCTAAACAGTGTTTTTTTGGCTTGCCACAATCAAACTATAGACTGAGTTAGATTTTGACGGTGTAATGTGTATTTCTCAAAAATATATTTCCAACGGGCTATCACGCGCCTAAAACAAAGATTGTATACAAAAGTTATGACCCCGGGAATTTGAGGTACCAACTTACCCATCGAGGCCCACATAAATTTTGGCATTTAACCTCCTAGGGTTAGGTTTTTGGATGTATATGGTTTTGGAATTCATGCATAATGTTAAAAAGGCCTTTGGAGCCTCATTGTAATCATTCTTCTCATAAATATGCATGTAGCAGCCACATCTCTTCTCAGAGATATCTACCTCCATTCGAGAAAGTTGTTTCAGTTATGCAGTTTTACAGTTTCATCCTATTTCATTTATTCAATAGAAGTTATTGTTCACTGTATATCTATTTTTATCTATATGTTATTGTATTCAGTCTGTTATTCATTTTTTTCTGCTCATTAAACCAGATCAATGGTATTAGAGCAGTCTTCTCTTCATTTATTTTTCTGTGTGCATGTCCTCGACAAGATTTGGGTAGAAGAAGTTGGGACTTGAACCAGCCGATCCGTTGCAAGATCGGTCATGCCAAGCCCGACAACACCCCATGGGGGATGAAAATAAATATTATGGAGCAGGAGATACTTTTAAAATGTTGCTTGAGGAATCCCTTGTGCGAAAAAGGAACGAAATGATGGACAAATTTGCACATATCCTTCGACGACTGACCACAGGAGAAGCATCTTCATCAAGTGGCCATGCAACCCCCTTCAAAGTGTTATCACACAATATTTCCTTCCCCAAATCCCAAGGCAAGTGGATGAAATATTGGCATAACAGGGGGTGGCCTATCACTATCACCTTAATAGGAAACCCTTTTCTGTTTAGGGGTATATCAAAGTTACCCCAAGGGAGATGTCTCTAGTGACTTAAAGGGGTGATAAGACTAAGGAAAGGATGCAAGAAAATCCCCCTCTCACTAGTCACTCAAGTCAAAAGGTTCTTAATGTATTTAAGGGATGAAGCAACAATATAAAATGGAGTGTACCTTTCGAGCACAAGACAACAAAGAAATATGGAAGCTTTCAAGTACACAAATTGATGTTAGTGCTTCTTAAGACCATGAAACTTCAAAAAATAAGCTAGCTGATATAAAATTGCAATGATGTAATAGCTTACAACAACAATGAGTATCTTGTAACAACCACAAAGAATATGCCTTGAAATTGCTTGAAAAAGACAATAAAATATAGCTTTAACTAGGCAGAATGATAATAAATTGTCACAAGAAAATTTGGCAATGTCTATCTAGCATTAAATGTCACTTTTGCAGAGAATTTTTTGCAGTTAGATGGTTGTAGAAATATTTTGTAACAACAACATATTCTAGTTCTCAAAATTGCAAGGAAACACCATGTAAACCTAGCATTTATCTAGAAGAGTGATTGGCAATTATCACAAGCAATTTTTGAATGATTTAGATGCAAGTTATGTAGGTTTATGCAACAAATTAATGTATATTAGTATGACTGTAGAAGTCATTTGCAACAACAGCGAGTTAGCTAGTGAATTAATCTAGTTTAGGGCTAGTAGAAGTTAGCAAAAGCTTCAAGGAAGAGAGTTTGAGTGTTTAATCAATCCTTCAATAATAGAGAGGCTAGAAATAGTTCCTTCTAGGGCTTATGGAGTCAAGTGGACGAATTCTTATAAGGCTGCAAATCAATTTTGATAGTGCACAAAATTCCAAGAGGAATGCATAGGAGAAGTAGTAACTTAAGTCCTCCTATGCATTTTCCTCAAGAAAACAAGATACTAGGGTGTAGGCAATTCTAGGCCCTACCACCTTGCTCTCCTTAGGATTCTTATGGGATAAGAACTTAGGCAAATATAACTAGGTCAAAACCTTAGAGTGCTAGGAAACTAGGGCTCTATGGTTTCACTAGTTACTAGATCAATTCAATGGAAAACTTGGAAAATAGAAAGTAAGAAAGTAACAATTTAAGTTCCTTACTTCAAGCATTAAGCATATCATGCAATTTCATAATATTGTATGAGAAAATAAAGCCATACATAAACCATTCAATAGATGACACAAAATGTAGATTTTACCTACTTCCACCAAGAATTATCATGATATACCATGCAAGATCACCATAAAAGCTTCCAAGATTGATCCAACTTGAAAAAATTCAACCTTATACAAGAGTGTGCCTCACAATTTCAGCCAATAGCCCTTCTAGGGCACAAAATTCATACCTCTCCTCTTGTGTGAGGAGTTGTGATGAAAAAATGAATGTACTTTTTGTTTATTTATACAAAATTGGTGACCTTTAATTAATTTCAAGTCAAATAAAGGTCGACCTGGCCAATTTACAAATAAATTCAAATTGGACATAAATAAAATTAATTAGCATCTAAAAACACCTCCAAGGGTGATGTCATGACCTTCTAGGGTGACGTTGAGCCCCTAAGGTGGAACATTGGGCTCCAGATGCTGAACGTTTGGCCTCCAAAGGCCTTGGATGATTCCCACACGTGCCAACTAGCACACAACTTCCCTCAAAATGAAAACTCTAACTCAGGATGAATTCCAGGGTCATGATGGTGACGTAATGGGATCTCAAAGGTTAATGTCCATGTGGAAAAGAAATATCCATCTAGGTCTAGGTCTTCCAGGGTGCCTCCAAGGTGACATTCTTATTTCTTCCTGGTGCAAATATATGATGTCTTCTTGCCCCTGGTTGGGGTTACATTATCCATTTATGGGCTTTCATCCCTATGAAGGTCTGAGTTAATCATTCCCCCATGTGTACCTGTCCATCGGGCAAGGTCCTACAACAACAACAAGTACACCCTCTAGGGGTTCATAATTCATAGGTATCATACCATGTAAATCACATCCAATAATTAAATTACCCAAACATGTGCATCAAACCCCCCTTTACCCGGACAAATGCTCAAAGACGTTATGCAATTTAACAAGTCAGGTTTGGAGAGGGTTTGTTAAGCCCTAATATTGGCTCACTACCCCTTAACTAGGGCATATTACATTATTAATGTTATTTTATTTAT
Source organism: Picea engelmannii (assembly GCA_009831015.1). Lineage (NCBI taxonomy): Eukaryota > Viridiplantae > Streptophyta > Pinopsida > Pinales > Pinaceae > Picea > Picea engelmannii. The sequence continues at coordinate 939,355 of ML778626.1, forward strand.
GTCGGCTTTATTCCATTAGTTTTAATTATACCTCCTAGTTTCCTATATATACCAAGGAGACATTTTCATTTTGAATCATCTTGTACTTGAACATTTATGTGGGGTAAAAGGAGGTTGCCCCCTCGAAGAAAATTATTATCTGAAATTATATCTTTTTCAAGGCGTTGAGTACTTATTATGAGGTTTTTCTATGCTATATTGATATTTGGTTCTTAACATATGGTGTCAGAGCTCAAGGTCTTGGGGTTTCGCTGCTACATCTGAGACACCTTGGAATTTTCACTATAACTTTTTTTCTACAATGTTTCAGAAGGAACGGCTTGGAGGAAATTTATTAGACGGACCAAGGTACATTGGGTTAAAATTTCATCTCCTGAGACCTTATACTTTAAGAGATACAACCTGTGCAAGTTAGGGTTCTGGAATCATCCTGAACTGAGTCATTACGGAATTTTCGCTATAAAATTGTTTCTGTAATGTTTCAGACCCTGAAATTCAAAGGATTTTTATGGTAATTAGTAATATATATGTGGTACAAAGTTTAGCTTCTGGGTCATCATACATTTTTAGATACACCCTGTGGAAGATAGCATATTTGACTAGTCCTATTGACTAGTCTCAAGAAGGTGTTCAAGGTAAAACAATCATAAATTCTTCCTAGAGTATCCAAATTGAGTGAGACTGATTGAATTGGATATTTTCCAGTTTGTAGTATTTCTGGTACGAGTTTCAAAATTTTATATCAATTATTTTGTGTGGGGCACGCTATACAAGTTAGATCTCCTGGAAAGGCCAAAAATCAACAAGTTGTGGGGAATTTACTATAAATTCCATTTGGCACATCCAATTTTGATCAAACCTGTGGAATTACAGAGAAGAAATATCAGAGAACTACAAAAAATAAATTTTCATACCCAGAAGGGCCGAAACTTTGGATATACAGCAGAAGAAATATTGTCTAGAAGAACCACCTCAAAATCAAGGTTCAAAAGTGATACCTAGCCAACAAGCCACCCAAAAAGGGAACTTCTACACCAAATAAGAATCCAGAAAATCCTACATGGACTCTTGATGAAGGTGAAGAAATGCGTAGGGACATAAATGATTTACAAAATAAGTTAGTAACAAAAGATGAACTACAAGAGATGATGGATTCAACAGAAGCTAAGTTTGAGGCAATAAATACTAAGATGGGTGGTTTAAAAGGGGAAATCATGGAAGGATTGAAAAACGTCCTAATAGAGAGGACACCTGAAAGTGAAAATGTATCCCATGAAAGTCATGATGAGGACACAAGGAAGGTGAATCCAGAATGGAGAAATTCCAACTTTGGGTTGAAGACCAACCATGTTCCTAAGATCGATATGAGGAAGTTTGATGGCAAGGACCCAATCACATGGATACTTCAGATGGAGCAATTATTTAATCTACATAATGTTCCAAAAACACAAAAGGTACGAATTGATTCTTTATATTTAGAACCCAATCAGTTTGTATGGTATTGATGGCTTTGTTCTCGCAAATCACTCGTCGCTTGGAAAATTTTCACAGAAGAAATGATAGGACACTATGAGGATACAAGGAGCAATACCTTATTTAGCCAATTGATAAATCTCAAGCAAAAGGGTTCAGTTATAAGCACATTGAGAACTTCCAAAGATTGAATATAAAGGTAACAGATATTCCAAATTAGCACTTGATTGATGTATTCATAGGAACTTTAAAGGACAACATTCAACATGAGGTTCGCCTTTGGGAACCCAAATCATTGGAGAATTCATTTAGAGAGGCAAGAAATATTGAAAGTAAAAATATGGCTATGGATACTAGAAGGACCAATCCTAACATCTATAGAGAGAATAATGCTCCTTCTTCTAAAACACCTCAACCTACAAGGTTGACACCTCAACAATTGGAGGAA
>ML778626.1:944029-954105 GCA_009831015.1 Picea engelmannii
CATGAAACAACAAGCAGATCAACATCGTAGTGAAAGAAGTTTTGAAGTAGGGGATTGGGTGTTTTTAAGATTACAACCATACAAACAGATGTCCCTCAAGCAAGCCAAGAAGGATAATAAATTATCACCAAAGTACTATGGCCTTATAAGGTGTTTCAAAAGATTGGTACTATGACATACAAATTGGAGTTGCCTGCATATTCACAAGTACACCCAGTTTTCCATGTTTCATGCTTAAAGAAGGTTATAGGTGACAAGATCCCAGTTCAAACTATATTTCCAGAACTTGACGAGGAAGTAAAAATCATATTGGAGCCTGAAGCCATCACTGACACAAGAATTCACTAGTTGAGGAATAGATCCATTTAAGAGTATCTCATTAAATGGAGGAAACTATCGGTTGAAGATTCCACTTGGGAAGATGAGTCTTTTATACAGAAGCATCCAGAGTTACTCAAGTGTTGCGGACAACACTTGTCTCAAGGGGAGGGGCATGTTAAGCCCTAATATTGTCTCACTACCCCTTAACTGGGGCATATTACATTAGTAATGTTATTTTATTTATGTCAGATTTATTCCATTAGTTGTAATTATACCTCCTAGTCTCCTATATATTCCAAGGAGACATTTTCATTTTGAATCATCTTGTACTTGAACATTTATGTGGGGTAAAAGGAGGTTTCCCCCTCGAAGAGTCTTATTATCTGAAATTATATCTTTTTCAAGGCGTTGAGTACTTATTCTAAGGTTTTTCTACGTTATATTGATATTTGGTTCTTAACAGGGTCTTAGGGTGTCCTATTTGGCTAATCCTCCTTAAGTTTGGGGTGTTTCCCAGGTGAGAACCAATCCAGGTCATGTAATTGTATGAGGTGGTGTGGGGTAACTGTTCGGGCATGGGGTGCAGTGATAACAGGGAAATGTAAATATTACCTGTGGGTGCCTTTGTAGAGGGGGATCCGCACCTTGTCATGGATTCCATTGTTTCCTAACCTATTAATTTCCTTTTATTATTATCTTTATTGATTTTGATATTTTTCTTTTATGCTTCAAAGGAAAAGTTAAGGGAAACTTCCATGGCTTGGTGATCAGATATGACAATGTTATCCACAAGCATTTCATGGAGATGAGAAGGTTGGCTCATGATGGGACCCCCTTTCTCTTGGTTATTCCACCAAGATCCACTACCCTGGTTTGGTGACCAAATAGATGGTAGTGACATACCGCTACATTCCCATGGTCATAATAGGTCATCTCATGATGAGAACTCTCATCCATCAACTAGTACCTTGAGTATATTTTTATCTTATGGGTTCCCTTTTCTTACTGAGAAGCCTTTTACTGCTTTCTTGGGAATCCCTGGGATTAGCATCTCAAAGGTTTATTCTTTGGCTTCTAACTATTTCCAGCTACTTTTACCCCCTGGGCCTTTAGCCCCTTCTTCCCACAAGGCAAGGTAAAACCCTTCCTAGCATGGAAAATCCCAATGCCTGAACAAAGGTAGGGGAATATGAGAGGAATAAAGAAGGAAAGTGGTAAGTATGGAGGGAGTGGAAAATGAAATTTCATAGATCCACCCAGTGTCAACCCATCCTAAAGGGAGATCAACTTACTAGGGCATCATGTCACCCTTCCAGGCATGAACAAGTCAAAGAGCATATTTTCCAAGAAAACGTTATGAAATGAAGGAGAATTCAATGCAACATATTTAAGTGCTTCAAGAATCAGAGTGACACATACCATGATACCCAAACTCTTACCTCATGGAGAAATATATATTGCTACTTTAGGACGAGACTTGTGGGATGGACACTGTTGCTACTAATAAATAGGTTGCACTAAAGAAAATAGGGGCCCTCTGGGGCCATGCTTAAGTCATCTGGCTCTCAGCACTCCATGTCTAGGACCTGTGGTCCTTGATACATGATATCCTTAGTTATCCCTAGGGTAGGGGACAACATCTGGCTCTAACTCAGGGACATGTGCTCACTGTAGAGTGCATGAGAACCTCATCGTCTTTGGTATGACCTGTGCTTGCTAAATCTCAACAAAATTCATAAGTAATCCTTAGGGTGGTGATATCACCCCTTGTTCATATATGGTATTATAAAATAAAAGGATCTCTAATCTAGCATATGATCATGAGCATGCATATATACAAGTGAGACAAAATAATATGTAAATGTAATTGTTGGATTACTAAGAGGGGGGGTGAATCAGTAATAGATAAATTTAATCTTTTTTAACCATATAATCCAAGTGTTATATCAATGAAGCATTATCATCCAATAACTGCAAAGTAAATAAGAAATGAACAAACACACATACACAATACACTAGTGTTTTACGTGGAAACCCAAATCGGGATAAAACCACAGAATGTTTTTTCTTATATGTCTTGAAGAATTACATTCATTGGAAGCACCAACTTTCTTTGTTTTCCAGCTATAACTGTAAGGAGGCTCCAACCCCCTAGTTTCTCAGGCAAAAACCTGAGGGAAGCTCCAACTCCCCAATTCTCTGGCTACAACCAGAAGGAGGCTACAACCCCCTATGTTCTTCGGCTACAACAAGAAGGTGACTACAACCACATGTCCTTGCCCTGTCCTACCACCCTGAAGTAGAAGTAGAATTATGGAACCACTGTCAACCTGTCACTGTGAGATATATCATTGTAAACCTATACCAATAAATTTGAACCATGCATCAACTTGTACCTCAACCTGTAATCAACCTATACCATAAACAAGTGCATCAACCATGAACCAACCTATACCAAACAACTTGTAATCACCCTGTACCATAAAAAAGTGCATCCAACCATGTACCAAGTATGTACCAATCATGTTTCAACTACTCATCAACTATGACTCATCAATATGTACCAACATCATCAACTATACACCTCATGTATGTGCCAACTCATCAACTACTTGTCTCAACCATGTACTCAACATGTACCTCAACCAAAATACCTCATCAATTTCATCATCCAAATTTGATTTTTAGCTCTGTAATAGAACTGGTGTATATGATAACATTCCTACAAACCTTCCTTAACTTTAACAACAAGAGACTAGCATTTGCATCAAACTTTTCTTTAGTCTCACATGCCTAGTTTTGGATTAGTCAACAACCCTAACTTGAAGTAATCATAACTTTGTACATATAATGTATAAAGATATGAAACTGATACACAATGTTCTTCAGTGTGTTTTATGCAATTCCTTCAAGTTTCATTACTTGGAACCTCTCAGAAAAGGAGTTATAGAAAAAATGGCATACCTTGTTGAATTCTAGATTATTCTAGAGAGTGACCTTGTAGAGCATGCCCCGCATGGAATATTTGTTGAATTGATATGAAACTATTAAAAAATATACTACAAACTGTAACCTAACCAAAAAAAATTGTTTCACTGAATTTGGATCTGTTATGAAGAATTTATGACATTTTTACCCGAAACACCTGTTTTTGACTAGTTTCAGGACTAGCCACAAACCCTATTTTCCACGGAGTGTAAATTAAAAAAGACAATGACCCACAAGCTGAATTTTTTACCACATATACTTGGATATGTTTTATTAATAGCATAGAAATTTCACGATCTGAATCATTATATAAAAACAGTTATAGCGAAAATGGTGAGATGACCTGTAAATAACATACCTTAGAAAGCACCATCAAAAGAATTTATCCTTCCTTGCATTTTGGCCTTCTTTTCTTCACCTTCCTTCAGAATTTCAGCTTATATATCCTTGGTTACCTCAAACACCTATAGATATTAAATATTCTCAAGTGTGTATAAAATGAGAGAGCCTTGCCTCTTATTTATACTCTCCAAGTAGCTTCCTTAAAAACATCTTCTAGGTCACTTGGCCCCACTTTCCTTATTTTAGGGTTAACCCACTTCTAATTTCTCCATTAAGTTTATTATTGAAATAATTTATTTTGTATTCGATTTGAATTATAATACACTCATTACTTCACTTTATTATTTACCTTTTAAAATCTCTTAAACCACTTTGACTACTTTGATATTTTGGGGCTTCTAGATGACATATGAGGGTCCTCCAACTTCATAAGGCCATAACTCTCAAACCGTGAGGAGTTATGTGACGTTCCACATACCACCATAAATGGAATGACATGTACTATCCATATAGAATAGTATTATCTGAAAATGTATCATAACTCATACTGTTATCCATCAAACAAACTTGGGTCCATTACCCAAACTTGGGGTCTCCAACTTCTCATGGCCATAACTCTCTAACCGTGAGGAGTTATGTGATATTCCACATACCACCGGAAATGGAATGACAAGAAATATCCATATAGTATCTCATTATTCCACAATTAAGCATGGGTTCTGTTACTCCACAAAACATCTTCCCGTGAGGGATTTCACCATAAGGGCACCACTTTGGATTTCATCCATCTTTACTTCTTATCAACCATGACAAGACAATAATGATTTCAAACAATATTGGGTCCATTACCCAAAACTTTGTGTTGTGGGGATTTCTTCAAGGGTTGGCATCAATGAAGACCAACCTTAATCAACAATCTCCCCCTTTGGCATTGATGGCAACACTCTGATGAAATATTGAAATCATATCACTCATGCTCCCCCTGGAACCATGCCTCAGTCCTCTATATCTAATAAATTTGCCTCTGTCCTCTACATCTGATAAATATGCTCCCTCTAGAACCATGCCTCTGTCCTCTATACCTAATAAATTTGCCTCTGTCCTCTACATCTGATAAATATGCTCCCCCTGGAACCATGCCTCTATCCTCTTCATATGACAAATATCTCCCCCTTTTCCATCAATGGCAAAGGTATATTTCCATCTGGGGCTGCTCCCCCTGACTGAACCTTCCTCTTATGGTGCTTCCTCATGTACATCTAATACATATAATATAAGAATTCAAAAAGCATTCATTTTGGAGTAGAAATAACTCCAAGTCTTTGGCGAAGGTATTCAAACGCTTCCCGTGGAAGTGGTTTTGTAAAGATGTCTGCCACTTGTTCTTTTGTGCCCACATACTCAACTCTGATGTTATTTTCTACAACCTTTTCCCGTAGAAAGTGATACTTGATTGGAATGTGCTTCGTCTTGGAATGCATCACCGGGTTTTTTGAGATACTGATGGCACTTGTATTATCACAATATATTGGAATGGGCTCATCATACTCAACCTATATATCTGTCAAATTTTGTTTCATCCAAAGAACATGTGTACAACATGTTGTTGTTGCAATATACTCTGCCTCAGTTGTAGATAGAGATACTGATGATTGTTTCTTGCTTAGCCATGATACCAAACACTCACCTAAGTAAAATGATGCTCCATTGGTGCTTCATTGGTCATCAATACAACCTTCACAATATGCATCTATGTAGGAAATAAGTGATAGATATTTTCCTTTTGGATACCATAATCCAAACTCTTATGTTCCGTCGAGATATCTGAAAATCCTCTTTACTGCTAATACATGTGATTCCTTTGGTGTTGCTTGAAATTGTGCCACCTGTCCAACTGCTTGCATTACATCTGGTCTGAATGTTGTCACATATAGTAGGCTGCCAATCATTGACTTGTATTACCTCTGATCTGTAGACTTTGAATCATCATCTTTTCTCAACTTACAACTAGTTTGCATGGGAGTGATAACTGGTTTGCAATCTTTCATTTCGAACCTCTTTAGCATTTCTTTGATATACTTGGTTTGATAAATAAACATTCCTTGGTTTCTTTGACATATTTGAAGTCACGGAAAGAAGGATAGTTTTCCAAGTAACGACATTTCAAATTCATTATGCATGTCTTTTGAAAATTTCTGGCTTAACCTGTCATCATCACTACCAAAAATAATATCATCAACATAAAATTCAATTAATAAAATATTACCTTGACTTACCTTGATGTAGAGGTTGTTGTCTTCACTTCCTTTTCTGAACCTTGCCTGTTGCAGATACTTATCCAGTCTAGAGTACCATGCTCTAGGAGCCTATTTTAGACCATACAAGGCCTTCTTTAATTTACATACATAGTATGTGTTCTATGACAACTTAAATCCTTCGGGTTGTTCAATGTAGACTTCTTCTTCAAGTTCCCCATTCAGAAAAGATGATTTTACGTCCATCTGATATACTTTAACATTTTTGGAGCATGCATAAGCTAAAAGTAAATGAATTTCTTCCATTATGGCAACTGGGGAAAATGTCTCTTCAAAGTCAATTCCTTCAATCTGTGCATATCCTTTACATACCAATCTAGCTTTGTTCCTTGTAACATGTCCATCTTCATTCAATTTATTCCTAAAAACCCATTTTGTGTCGATCACATTCTTATTCTTTGGTCTTGGAACCAATTCCCAAGTGTCATTTTTCTCTATTTGATCCAATTCTTCATCCATGGCCTTATTCCAAAATCCATCCTTAATGTCTTCTTCAAAACAGTTTAGTTCAATTGTAGATAAGAGTGCTAGGTGTGTTTGTTCTGGTGAACAAATTTTTCTTCTAGTCTCAACTCCTGCATCTTTGTTTCCAATAATCTGATATGAAGGATGATTCTTCTGTACTCATTTTCTAGGTGTCTTTGGAGATACTTGTTGAACTTTCTCTTTTGCTTCTGTCGGATTCTCTTCATCTTCATCTTCCTCTTCTACTTCTTTTTCATATTCTGCTTCTTCTTCGGAAGGTTGTTCCATTGATTCATTTTCTTCTCCTTGTTTCATTAATTGTTACATTGATGCTTTCCACAATTTTGTTCAATATCAGATTGTAACACTTGTATGATTTTCTTATACTTGAGTAACCAACAAGTACTCATTTTTCCACATGAGAGTCAAACTTTCCCATTCTGCCATCTTCTCTTTTGATGTAGCATTTGCTTCCAAAAACTCTGAAGTGCTTCACATTTGTTGGTCTTCCTTTCCATATTTCGTAGGGAGTTTTGTCAGTGTTGTTTATGAGCATTACTCTATTTTGAATGTGAATTGTTGTATGCACTGCATGTTTCCAAATAATATCTGTCAATTTGTAATCCACTAGTATTGTTTGAGCCATTTCCTGTGTAATTATCATCCATTATGATAATGTTCCTTTGTCTCTGAACCATTCTCTGAATCAATCTATGAATCCATGCTCTTGTCCACTATCATATATCTATCCAAACCTGCTAAGTGTTCTTACGAATACATCTATGTCCATACTATCCAAGACTCTACTTGCACATCTGTCCATAATGCTAACCCATTTATCATTATACTATCAAACTGTACTTCTGCTAACTGATTTCTCTGAATCTGTCTTCTCAGACTTTGCAAGTTGCTCGAAGGATGGTTCTTTGGTCTGTCACAGCTATCGCATAGACTCCCCTTGACTAATATTAATATTACTTGGGAGTCTCTAAGTCGGATGGCTCAGAACAATTCCTGTTCTGATGTGTATTCGTCATCATCTTCATTGGTAGATTCATCATCATCTTCATGGGTAGATTCATTATCTATTTGAGCTCTGACTTCTTTCTTTCTGTCTGTGGATTGATCTTTCACTACAATGCCTGAAAGTACAATCTCTTGAACCTTCTCCTTATTTACTTGCCCTTCCTTTATTTCAATTATTTTCCAAAACTTTCTGTATTTGACATCTTTCTTTTTCTCTGTAGAATTTTCTTCATCTCATTTTACTGTCAATCTTGCGATCTCTGGTACTTGGTCTTTGTTCACCTGTTCTTCTTGTTTTCTTATCCATACTTTCTTATATCTGATATCAGTATTCTCTTTCATGGAAGTATCGATCATGCTTCTACAATCACTGGCTATGTGTCCATAGTTATGACATTTGCAACACTCAATGTTATGTGTGGCCACATAGGCACTTCTCACTTGAAAATTTCTTTTATAATCCCTACAATCTGCAACCTTATCTCCAAAGTTAGTACAATAAAAATGATGACCATAAAATAAATTTGCATACCTGGGAGTGAATGATCTTCTTTGTGGTGCAGTCCTTCTAAATTTTTGTCTTGACTGATCATGATCATGATTGAAGCTTCTTTGTGTCTTGAACATGGATCATCCCCTTGAAGATGTATCTTTAATAGTTTTCTTAGATTTTGGTTGACCATGATTCCTTCCTTTGAGTACTTCTACATAACTCTTTCTATTTTCTTCATTCTTCTTTTCTAGCAACCTAGAGTTCTTCTCTTCATTCTCTATAACTGATGTGGATGTTTCTATCTCTTCAATATTCATGTTGAGTTTGACGATTTTACTTCTCAATGTGACAACTTCTTATTTAAGATTCTCAACCTCTTCTTCTTTCATCATTATCTGAGACTTCATGACTTCTTTTGTTCTTTTTTCTTCTTCAATCTAAATTTTTAATGTGATTATTTCTTATTCAAGTCCTTTCTCTTCTTGACCAAACTCTCCCTCAAGATGGTTTAGATCGTTAGTTCTTTCCTTAAGATGATCTGTCAATATTTTCTCTCTCATTTTTGCTTCTTCCTTCTATGTTACTATGTTGGTTTCCAAACACTACTTTTGATATTCAAGATTTTCTTCGATCTTTTTGGATTCTTCTAGCTGAGTTCTTAACTTCGTGATGGCCTGTTGGGCTCCTTCAAAAATGTGACCACTTTCCTTTTGTTTCGTCAATTCTTTCTTGAGTGAGTTGTTTTCTTCTCTTAGTTCATCTAAAGCACTAATCAATTCTTCTTCATAATTGTCTTCCTTTTCAATTATTTTTCCTGTGTCATTTACTTCATATCATTCTATTTCAAGATGTCTGCGTTTTTCACAATTAACACAAAACAACATACCTTTGGTGGTTATGTACTCTTCATCTTATGAATCTTCTTGACATCGTGAACATAATTCTTCTTGATTTGTATCTGCATCTTCTTTGACATTTTCTGGATATGTGATGGGTGAAGAATATATGTCATGTAAATTATCCCAAAGTTCTTTTGTTGATGAACATTTACCAACATTTTCTCTTATTGGATTAGGTAATCCTTCCCAGATTAAATCCATTTCTATTTTTTTATTCTTCCTCAATTCCTTCTTGGCTGCAGTCTTTTCCCTTTTTGAACTATCATATCCTGTAACAACTGATAGCCAAATATAATGTCCATGTGCATGTAAAAATACTTTCATCCTTATGCTCCAAATCTCATACTTAAAACCATTATGACCATTAAACATTGGTACTCCATTCTTAGAATAATCCATGATCTCCTTCCAGTGGTTAAATTGTTTCCTTAAGGAACCGGCTCTGATACCAATTGTTGGATTACTGAGAGGGGGGGGTGAATTAGTAATAGAGCAATTTAATCATTTTTAACCATATAATCCAAGTGTTATATCAATGAAGCATTATCATCCAATAACTGCAGAGTAAATAATCAATGAACAAATGAACAAACACACACATACACAGTACACTAGTGTTTTACGTGGAAACCCAAATCGAGAGAAAACCACGAAATGCTTTTTCTTATATGTCTTGAAGAATTACATTCATTGGAAGCACCAACTTCCTTTGTTTTCCAGCTGCAACTGTAAGGAGGCTCCAACCCCCTATTTTTTTAGGCTACAACCCGAGGGAAGCTCCAACTCCACAATTCTCTTGATACAACCAGAAGGAGGCTACAACCCCCTATGTTCTCCAACTACAATCGGAAGGTGGCTACAACCACCTGTCATTTCCCCATCCTACCACCTTGAAGTAGAAGTAGAATGATGGAACCACTGTCAACCTGTCACTGTGAGATATATTGTTGTAAACCTATACCAATAAATCTGAACCATGCATCAACCATGAATCAACATGTACCTCAACCTGTAATCAACCTGTACCATAAACAAGTGCATCAACCATGCACCAACCTGTACCAAACAACCTGTAATCAACCTATACCATAAAAAAGTGCATCCAACCATGTACCAAGTATGTACCAATCATGTGTCAACTACTCATCAACTATTACTCATCAATATGTACCAACATCATCAACTATACACCTCATGTATGTGCCAACTCATCAACTACTTGTCTCA
>ML778626.1:955180-970232 GCA_009831015.1 Picea engelmannii
AATTATAATACACTCATTACTTCACTTTATTATTTACCTTTTAAAATCTCTTAAACCACTTTGACTACTTTGACCTTTTGGGGCTTCTAGATGACATATGAGGGTCCTCCAACTTCGTAAGGCCATAACTCTCAAACTGTGAGTTAAGTGACGTTCCACATACCACCAGAAATGGAATGACATGTACCATCCATATAGAATAGTATTATTTGAAAATTTATCATAACTCATACCGTTATCCATCAAACAAAATTGGTTCCATTACCCAAACCTGGGGTCTCCAACTTCTCATGGCCATAACTCTCTAACCGTGATGAGTTATGTGACATTACACATACCATCCGAAATGGAATGACAAGCACTATCCATATAGGATCTCATTATTCCACAATTAAGCATGGGTTATCTTACTCCACAAATCATCTTCCCGTGATGGATTTCACCATAAGGGACCACTTTGGATTTCATCCATCTTTACTTCTTATCAACCATGACAAGACAATAATGAGTCATCTTTACATAAAACAATCTTGGGTCCATTCCCCAAAACTTTGTGTTGCGAGGCTTTCTTCAAGGGTTGACATCAATGACAACCAACCTTAATCAACAACTACAACTATACTAACATGCTATGTGAATGGTATGTACAATGGATGCAAATGCCTACCTACCTCTACTTACCTGTTGGTAAAATTCTAGGTGTAGTCAAATAACCAATGAAACCATCCTAGCAATGTCTCATAATACCTGCCTCTATGCTTCATCATAAACCAAAACAATGACAAGTCAAGCACAAAAATAATATGAGTTAGAACATGTATCACATCATTGGAAATCGTAAATTCGAGCTCATGGAGGCAGGAGGGAGGGACAAAATTATGCCAAGTCACACTTCTAGGAAAGTGCTCAATCCATCTTATAAAGGGATCGTGAAAAATCAAAGGCTCAAAAGACTGACTCAAAGAGTCTGAAGGTTGGCTACCTTGGATGTCTTCACATCCTAGGGTATGGGAAGGGAATAGTAATAACCTAGAGGATCATTGGAAGTTTTCTAAGGGAAAGATGAAAGACTGATATAATAAACTTCTTCTTAAAGTATTCAACCTACCCTTGAATTATGAAAGAAAGATTTTCCTTGGAGAAGACTCAAGATAAGGGACATGTTTCCAAACTACACCCTTAGTGACATAGCGAGGTAAAGTAATTATAGGGATATGGACAACCTTGTCACAAGTATCCTACTTCAGGCAAGCAACTTCCTCACGTTTATCAAAATTTGAGCACAACGACGGTTGATAATATTTTTCATATAATAAATCCAAGTGCTCAAAGGAATAAAAATCCTCAAGGTATGATAAAAAATCATCATGAGAACATTGCACTAGGTCATCCTTGGGTGCTTGCAAAAATTCTGTAATTATATCATCATCTTGTTTCCAAACTTCAAAATTATTAGAAACATCATATGATTGTTTTAAAGGAAACATTCGAATATATCCTTCCATTTCATAAATGGGATCCTCATTAGAACCAATCACATCCCACTTACGTCTTCCAACGTTTATGAACTCATCAATATTATCAACCATGTCACTACCTTTATCATAACATGAAGGATATAATGCATCCAAGGGCTCCTCTAGTACTTCTTCACTTTCCAAATCATAAAATAAAGCATCATCAAAATCTTGGAAAGGGAAATAACTTATCGTGTTCACTTCTTGTTGTGCAGGAGTGTCAATGGCTTGGATGACTTCATCAAATGGAAGAGTTTCAAGTACATCATCCCCAAGAATCATCTCTTTAGTCATCTCTTTGTCTTCATTATAAAATGAAGGACCTAGCTCTTCCAAGGGTTCTTTTACTTCTTGCACCTTCTAAATCATAGAACAAAGTGTCATCAAAAAAATATAAAGGAAAATGACTCACCTCATTCTCTTCATCTTGTGCAGGAGAGATGGGATCTTGGAGAGCTTCATTGGATGGAGGAGCAGATACTAGTGATTCATCTTCATAATTCACTTCTTTAGTTAAATATTTATTGCATTATATCGAATCATGGGAAAAATCTTACTCCTCTTCAAGGGGTTGAAAACTTTCTTCATAAATCTCTCCTTCTATATCACAGGGTTCTTGGTATTGAGTATGGTACACATCCCTGAGATCTTCCACAATCTCAGTGGTGAATCCTTCGTCCTCTAAGGCTATTGTGATATTTTGAAGGGCATCTTCATATGTCTAGCATTGTGGTTTGACAAACTCAATAAACCTACTAATGAGGTCTGTGAAAGATGATATACCCCTATCTTCGCAAAAACCCTTAAACCAATCTTGCAAAAAAGATGGCAGAGAAAGTATGAACAATTTTACCAGAGCATCCTCCCTTTCCAATTCTATCTCACTTATATACTTCAAGAATTCTACAATGTGAGTAATTGGGAGGCCTCCGAATCTTGGAGAGTTGTTGAACCATTTTGCATCAAAATAATGTGGGTATCCTTGAAAAATTTTGAAATCAACAGTCGGATACACTTGTCACTAGGGCGCCATGATCCCATGTTTTGGAAATATCACAAAGTTGAGAGTAAGGTGGCACCTTGGAAAAAGTTAGTGGAGTCTCCAAATATCCTCTTAATTATTATCAAAGGGAGTGAGAGAATCACCCTCAGTGGAGTCTCCAGGTAAGCTTCGTGCAGTAAAGGATTTAGATAAAGGCTTACTGAAAAAGTGTCGTTCGAGGAAAATTAACTTGATGTTCCCTGACAATGGCGCAAAAATGTTATTGCACAATATGTACTTCCCCAAATCCCAAGTCAATTTTATGAAATATTGGTGTAACAGGGGGTGGCCTATCACTATCACCTTAATAGGAAACCCCTTTTTGTTTAGAGGTATATCAAAGTTACCCCAAGGGAGATGTCCCGAGTGACCTAAAGGGGTGATAAGACTAAGGAAAGGATGCAAGAAAATGCCCCTCTCACTGGTCACTCAATCCAAAAGATTATTAAGGTCTTTAAGGGATGAAGCAATGGTAGAAAATGGAGTGTACCTTCCCAGAACAAGACAATAAAGAAATATGGAAGATTTCAAGTACAAAAATTGATGTTAGTGCTTCTTAAGACCATGGACCTTCAAAAAATAAGCTAGCTGATATAAAATTGCAGTGATGTAACAATTTACAACAACAATGAGTATCTTGTAACAACCACAAAGAATATGCCTCGAAATTGCTTGAAAAAGACAAGAAAATATAGCTTTAACTAGGCAGAATGATAATAAATTTTCACAACAAAATTTGGCAATTTCTAGCTAACATTAAATGTCACTTTTGCAGAGAATTTGCTGCAGTTAGATGAATGTAGCAATATTTTGTAACAACAACAAATTCTAGTGCTCAAAATTGCAAGGAAACACCATGTAAGCTTAGCATTTATATAGTAGAGTGATTGGAAATTATCACAAGAAATTTATGAATGAGTTAGATGCAAGTTTTGTAGGTGTATGAAAAAAAATAATGTAGATTAGTGTGACTGTAGCAATGATTTGCAACAAGAACAAGTTAGCTAGTGAATTAATCTAGTTTAGGGTTAGTAGAAGTTAGCAAAACCTTCAAGGAAGAGAGTTTGAGTGTTTAATAAATCCTTAAATAAGAGAGAGGCTAGAACTAGTGCCTTATAGGGCTTATGGAGTCAAGTGGATGGCTTCTTCTAAGGCTGTATATCAATTTTGATAGTGCACAAAATTCCAAGAGGAATGCATAGGAGAAGTAGTAACTTAAGTCCTCCTATGAATTTTCCTCAAGAAAACAAGATACTAGAGTGTAGGCAATTCTAGGCCTTATAACCTTTCTCTCCTTAGGCTTCTTATGGGATAAGAACTTAGGCAAAGATAACTAGGTCAAAACCTTAGAGTGCTAGGAATCTAGGGCTCTAGGGTTTCACTAGTTACTAGATCAATTCAATGAAAAGCTTGACAAATAAAAAGTAAGAAAGTAGCAATTTAAGTTTCTTACTTCAAGCATTAAGAATATAATGCAATTTCATAATATTATATGAGAAAACAAAACTATACATAAACCATTCAATAGATGACAAAAATTGCAGATTTTACCTACTTACACCAAGAATAATCATGAAATACCATGCAAGATCACCATAAAAGCTTCCAAGATTGATCCAACTTGAAAAAAATCAGCCTTATACAAGAGTGTGCCTCACAATTGTATTCAATAGCCCTTCTAGGGCGCAAATTTTAGACCTCTCCTCTTGTGTGAGGATTTGTGATGAAAACATGAATGTACTTTTTGTTTATTTATACAAAACGTGTGGCCTTAATTAATTTTAGGTCAAATAAAGGTTGAATTGGCCAATTTACAAATAAATTCAAATTAGACATAAATAAAATTAATTGGCATATAAGGTGACATTGAGCCCCTAAGGTGTAACGTTGGGCTCCAGATGCGGAACGTTTGGCCTCCAAAGGCCCTGGATGATGCCCACACGTCCCAACTAGCTCACAATTTCCCTCAAAATGAAAACCCTAGTTGTAGATGACGTTCAGGGTCATGAGGGTGACATCATGGGCTCTCAAAGGTCAACTTCCAGGTGGAAAATAAATATCCTCCTGGGTCTAGTTCTACCAGGGTGCCTCTAAGGTAACATCCTTCTTTCTTCCTGATGCAAATATCTGATGTCTTCTTGCCCCTGGCTGGGGTTACATCATCCATTTGTGGGATTTCAGCCCCATGAAGGTCCGAGCTAATTATTCCCCCATGTGTACGTGTCCATCGGGCAAGGTCCTGCAACAACAACAAGAACACCCTCCAGGGGTTCATAAGTCATAGGGATCATACCATGTAAATCACATCCAATATTAAATTGCCCAAACATGTGCATCAAACCCCCCTTTACCTAGACAAATGCTCAAAGACGTTATGCATTTAAACAAGTTAGGTTTGGAGAGGGTCCAAAGGTGTCCTATTGGGCTAATCCTCCTTAAGTTTGGGGTGTTTCCCAGGTGAGAACCAATCCAGGTCATGTAACTGTATGAGGTGATGTGGGGTAAGTGTTCAGGCATGGGGTGTAGTGATAACAGGGAAATGCAAATCTTACTTGTGGGTTCCTTTATAGAGGGTGAGTCACACCTTGTCATGGATGTCATTGTTTCCTAACCCATTCATTTCCTTTTATTCTTAGCTATATTGCTTTTGATTTTTTTCTTTTATGCTTCAAGGGAAAAGTTAAGGGACACTTTCTTGGCTTGGTGACCAGAGGTGACAACGTTATCCACAAGCATTTCATGGAGATGAGAAGGTTGGCTCATGATGATACCACCTTTATCTTGGCTATGCCACCAAGAGCTGATACCCTGGTTTAGTGACCAAATAGATGGTAGTGTCATACTGCTACATGCCCATGGTCATAATAGGTCAGTTCATGATGAGACCTCCCATCCATCAACTAGTACCTTGAGTATTTATTTATCTTATGGATTCCCTTTTATTACTAAGAATCCTTTTACTTCTTTCTTTGGAATCCCTAGGCAAAGCATATCAAAGGTTACTTCTTTGTCTTCTAACTCTTGCCAACTAATTTTACCTCCTGGGCCTTTAGCCCCTTCTTCCCACTAGGAAAGGTACAACCCTTCCTAGCGAGGCAAATCCCAATGCCCGAACAAAGGTAGGGGAAGATGAGAGGAATAAATATGGAAAGTGGTAAGTATGGAGGGAGCAGACGATGACCTTTCATAGACCCACCCAGTGGCAACCCATCCTAAAGGGAGATCAGCTTACTAGGGCATCATGTCACCCTTCTAGGCATGAACAAGTCAAAGAGCATAATTTCCAAGAAAACGTTATGAAATGAAGGAGAATTCAATGCAACATATTCAAGTGCTTCAAGAATCAGAGTGACACATACCATGATAAACAAACTCATTACCTCATGGAGAAAGACTTATTGCTACTTCAAGACGAGGTTGGTGGGATGGACACTGATGCTACTAATAAATAGGTTTCACTGAAGAAAAGAGGGTCCCTTCAGGGCCATGCTTAAGTCATCCATCTCTCGGCACTCCATGTCTAGGACCTGTGGGCCTCGAGACATGATCTTCTTAGTTATCCCTAGGGTGGGGGACAACGCAAAGTACAAGTAAATTTTGATATTCCATTATTTGAAGGACTGACAGATGTGGATGTTGTAGATAAATAGTTGAATATGATCAAAGGGTATTTTTTGGTCCACAATTTTCCCGATAGGGAATAATTTACTTTTGCAGTCCTCAAGGCCATCCCCCATGTTAAGGACTGGTGGAATACTTACTTTGAGAAAAGGGCCATAGAGGAATCTGCAATATTTGTCGTCTCCCCCACATGGGATTCCTTCAAGGATGCCATTAAAGAACAATACTACCATGTTGGAAGCTACAAGGACCAATACACCATATGGACCACCCTACATCAGGAAATGGACCAGACAATACCAGATTTCACCAATATTTTCCATACCCTACGCACTAAATTGGGTATCAAATACTCTGAATGACATCTGGTTCTCAAATATTGTGGTTTTTTTCATAGATGCATTCAAACAGAAATGGATTTTCTGTACATCACCTCATTGGGTACGATGTATAGATATGTTGTCAAGATCGAGCATAAATTTAAGCAGAAGAGGTGAGAGTTTGTATCTACAAACTCCTCACAATAGAAGAAATGAAAACATGGCCCCAACCCACACAAAAAGGGATAAAGAAAATATGGCCACTCTCAGGACACCCAGTCCAAGCCGCAACACAAGAAGGGCAATGAGAAGTCAAAGAAGGACATGGGAAAATGGTGTGAATACCATAAAATCCCTTGGCACAACATCGACAAATGTCGCTCCAATCATCCACTTGTGGCCGAGCTCAAAGCTTCTGATTCATAGGTCAATTTTGACTCTGAATCAAATCCAGAAGGAATGAAGTGGATTATCAATGTTGAACCTAGTGCCACGATCGCTACCACCAAATTACAACCAAGTGAACTAGAATAACCATAGGAAGGGGAATTCCTATTTCACTTGCAGATGTGGGTAAAGGGGGCTCTAATACACTTCATTGTCGATAGTAGTAGTCATAAGAACTTGATCTCGGTAGAGTTATTCAAGTGGTTCAACCTGCCAATGACACCACACCCGCAACCCTACACCATTGGTTGGCTTCGCCAAGGAAGAGATCTTTGTGTCAGCCAACAATGTCATCTTCCTTGCAACATCAAGCCTTTCAAAGATGAGGTATTGTGTGATATTTCTCCCCTTTAATTTTTTGATGTTCTTTTAGGACAACCACATTTTTGGAAGCGTCATGTTGTGTATGAGTCTAAACCCAGCAGTGTTATTATTACTTTGGGTAGACAGTTGTACAAGATACCAAAGGTAGTGCCACCTATCGCTATTTATTTAATCTCTTCTAAGCAATGCAGTAAGGTAATTTCACAGATTGGGAAGTTCATTTTCTTTGTGATCTGTGATCGAAGTAAGAAGAAGGTTGTCACCACATCCATGGACTCTACACATAGTCTCTCTTTGTAGTAGAAGAAACTGGACGATATCGTGGAAGAGTACAGATACATATTCTCCTCACCCACAGGAGTACCGACGCACTGCCAAGTCAAGCATCCAATTAATCTAACCCCTAGTGCACCTTTTCCTAATGGACTAGGATATCGTCGCTCACTGATGGAAAATGATGAAATCAAGCATCAGATCTAAGAGTTGCTTCAAAAGGGGCACATCAGACCCAACTCCTCCCCTTGCGAAATTCTGATTGTACTAGTGTAGAAGAAATATGAGACTTGGCGGCTTTGCATTGATTACAAAGCATTAAACAAAATCACAGTCAGGAACCGGTACCCAATTCCAGAATTGATGACCTTCTTGACCAACTCAAGGGGGGAAATTTCTTCAGCAAGATTGATCTAAAGTCTAGCTACCACTAGGTTCCCATCGAACCAACTAATGTATGGAAAACAACTTTCAAATATAAATAAGGTCTATTCGAATGGTTGGTCATGCCCTTTGGTTTAACAAATTCACCAGTCACTTTTATGAGGTTGATGGATGATGTATTGAGACCCTTCACCTCTTTTGTGGTGGTATATTTGGATGACATCCTCATATTTAGTAGAACTTGGGAGGAGAACATGCAACATATTCAATGGGTTTTGAACACTCTATGATAGCACATGCTATATGCCAACTCGGAAAAATTATCCTTTGGAATGAACAGGGTCCAATACTTAGGCTACATTGTTGATGAACATGGGGTACATGTTGATTCATCTAATATCCAATTCATCTATGATTGGCCAACCCTAACCACACTAACCGAGTTTTATAGCTTCCTAGGATTGGCCAACTTCTACCGACGGTTCGTGTTGGGATTCTCCCATATTACATGGGCACTCATCCAAGTAACCAAGGGTGGTGGTAGGAAAAATTTCGCGTGGGGGAAGGAACAACACCGATCATTTGATGATCTGAAGCATCACTTGTGCTCAACTCCAGTACTCTCCTTATCCAATTTGCAACAACTATCCAAGATTGAGAATGGTGCATCTGACTATGTTGTCAGCGCAGTTCTCACTCAGCACGGTCATCCGATGGCATACCATACTGAGACACTTCAAATATTGTCCATAAATACCCTACTTATGATAAGGAAGTGTATTCCATTGTACAATCCTGTCATCAATGGAAAAATTACATTTTGGGAAATGAGACAATCATCCACACTATTCACAAGCCTATGCAGTTCCTACAAACACAAGGGAAGTTGCAGAACGACCGCCATCAGAAGTGGTCCACCTATCTGTAGCAGTTCCATCTCAATATCAAGTATAAGACAGGGAGCGCAAATCGTGTCGCTAACTACCTCAGTCAAACTCCTATGGATGCACTCACCACTGTGCTCAATTCTTGTGGACATGATGCATCTGAGTGGCCCCAACTTGATTTAGACTTCCCCACCACCTATCAGCTCTTGGGTATAGGTGTGAATGTCACTGATTTTGACATTCAGGATAGATTGTTATATCATCTTGGACATATCTGTGTTCCAGAAAGTAAGCATCCAAAGATGATCTAGGAGGCTCACTACAGTCGGATGGAAGGATATTTTTGCGTGGAGAAAATTGTGGCCATTCTACAAAAACATTTTTATTGGCCAAAAATCTGGCAGGACATCAACAAGTATATCATATATTGCACTGCATGTGCCATTTCCAAGCTAGCCATGAAGAAGCAAGGCTTATACATCCCTCTTCCTACTCCTGAGAGGCCTTGGGAATCCAACTTGATGGATAACATGTCTGGGATTTCATCCACCAAGAAAGGAAATTATTGTGTATTTGTGGTATTTAATTGGTTTTCGAAGATGGCCATCCTCACAGCCTGCAAGAAGACCATCACAGTGGCAGATACTGCCAAGCTCTTCTTCGAACGAGTGTGGGTCCATTTTGGGATACCACAGACCATCATCTTTGATCAAGACAGCAAGTTCCTCAACAAATTTTTGTCGAGTCTCTGGTCACTGTTGGAAACTAAGATCACTAAATCCACTACTTTCCACCTCCAAATTGACGGCCAAATAGAGGTCGTCAATCAGATGATTGTGCACATACTACACATGTACAACTCTAATCATCCACGTACATGGGATGAGAGCCTCCCCTATATTCATCACAGCTACAACGGGGTTCTCCATAGCTCCATTGACCACAAACCATTTCAGGTGGGGCTACGATTCCAACCCTTGGGTCCCATTGATGTTGCATTACCTCTTGCCACCACACAGGAAAACTCTTCCCATGTTCATTTTGAGGCCAATAAAGCCACTAGATTCATTGAGCGGATTCAGTACATTCACCAACATGTCCATGAGATTTTGCAGAAAGCCAATGCTAAGTACAAGAAACACCATGATCAACACAAGGTACCTCACCAGTTTTAGGTGGGAGACAAGGTATGGTTACAATTGTAGAAAGAGCACCTTACAGAGCCCCATCAGAAGCTCTTCCCACTTTTCTATTGGCCGTATACTATCACCAAGGTTGTGGGTAGCAATGGTTTTGAGATCAACACTCCACCTTTCCTTGGCTTGCACCCAGTGTTCAATGTGGACATCCTTCAGTAATACTTTCCACCCTTATTGGACACCTCATAGATCGCATAACAACTAACACCAATAGAGCTCAACCCTGACTGCATGGAACATACATCCACTGATCAGATAGTGGACACACAGGTCAAGGGCACTCGCCAGCAGAGGATCCAGCTTTATCGGGTTTTCAAGGTAGGGCAGCGCCTACACCAAGGCAAGTGGTTCACCCGGGGCCAAATTCATCATAAGTTTCCTCACCTGATGGGGGAACTCAATGCAATGGATACCATTGCTTCCTAAGGGGGAGGATTGATCCAGGTGGATATTGGTGGCCACCCACCTATTCCAACTAGCTCCTCTTCACAGTTTTTAGTTCAACACATTCTTCTGTACTTCTTTGCAAGTGTGGGTTATACACTTTTGGGGATATATAAATCCCTACACATCTTCTAGGTGGAGATTGGTGTCCACCCACCTAATCCAACTGGATTAGTTTGGAAGTTTTCATGACAGTACATATTTCTATACTTTCAGGGCCATTTTGGGGCCCTAAACATGTTTTTTTGGCTTGACACAGTCAAACTATAGACAAATTCAGATTTTGATGGCGTAATTTGTATTTCTCAAAAATACCTTTCCAATGGGCTATCACATGCCTAAAATGGAGGTCGTATGAAAAAGTTATGACCCTGGGAAGTTGATGTACCAACTTACCCATCAGGGCCCACATAACTTTTGGCATTTCACCTCCTAGGGTTAGGTTTTTGGATGTCTAGGGTTTTTTCATTCATGCATAATGCTAAAAATTCCTTTGGAGCCTCATTGTAATCATTCTACTCAGATGAATGTGCGTAGCAACAACATCTCTTCTCAGAGATAGCTACCACCATTCGAGCAAGTTGTTTAAGTTTTGTAGTTTTACAGTTTCAACATATTTCATTTATTCAATAGAAGTTATTGTTCACTAGATATATGTTGTTATCTCTATGTTATTATATTCAGTCTGTTATTCATTTTTTCCGCTCATTAATCTAGATCAATGGAGGTATGTTGGATCATAGGCCTATAGTTCTCTCCCTTTCCTTTCTTGGCATGTTTACAGGCAGGTGTGCTTGTCATTGATGCCAAGATCAGAGTATGCAGCGATGGAAAAATAGGGACAACGTAAGCCCGGGAGTTGGAAGAGTTGAGACTCTTCATCATCATGAGTCTCGGAATTGCGAAATGCGAAACACCAAAATCCCAAAAGCAGAAGGACAGTTTCGGATACCGGGAGTTGGAAGAGTTGAGACTCTTCATCATCAGGAGTCCCAGAATCATGAAATGCGAAACACCGAAATCCCAAAAGTAGGAGGATAGTTTCGGATACTGGGAGTTGGAAGAGTCGATACCCTTCATCATCAGGAGTCCCGGAAGTGCCGAAATGCGAAACGTCGAAAATCCCGAAACAGGAACATCAACCGGAGTTTCAGATACAGGGAGTTGGAGGAGTCAATAATTGAGACTCTTCAACACAGGAGTCTCGAAGTGTCGAAATGTGAAACGTCAAAAATCCCTAAATAGGCACATCAACCAGAGTTTCGGATACTGGGAGTTGGAGGAGTCAATAATGGAGACTCTTCAACACAGGAGTCCCGAATTGTCTAAATGTGAAACACCAAAAATCTTGAAACAGGCACATCAACTGGAGTTTCGGATACTGGGAGTTGGAGGAATCAAGAGTTGAGACTCTTCATCACAAGAGTCCCGAAGTCAAGAAATGTGAAACGCCGAAACACCTTTTTGTGTAGATTTTGGATACTGGGAGATGGAGCATCAAAACACTTCATCACAAGGAATGTCGGAATGTCGAAATGCCGAAATGCGAAAAACACCTTTTGGTGTTGGTTTTGGATACCGGGGGTTGGAGTGTCGAAACACTTTGCAACAGAAATTTCAAAACGATGAAATTCCAAAATGCGTTTTTGAATAAAGCCTTGGTCACCGCCGGTGGTCACATCGTCGAAGAGTTGTAGAGAAGAGCTCGAAGAACCAAGCCCCATTTCAGAGTTTCGGGGATCGCAACATGGAGCATCAAGAAACTTTACCACAGGAATGCCGAAATTCCAAAATGTCGAAATGCGGAATGGATAAATAAACGCAAGACCCTACAGATCCAATCCAACGGTGCAGGTGAATTTGAATATGATCGGAGGGATATTGTTGCACTTCACAGTGTAACTACTAGAAAACACTGATGGTTTCTGCCAGAGGACTCGAAGAGACTTCAGGGTGACCACCAGAGAAGATGAAGTGTCTCAAGATATCTTCTGGTGGAATGAAGACTGTTGATAGAGGCTATTGACAGATGTAAGACGGTTGGAGCCTAGAACTGCAACAGAGGGAATGAGCTCGACTGTGACAGAGAATACAAAGAGTCTCAAATACTGGAGAGGATAAGGAATCTCGGCATAACACCCAGTGATGATGGACGCATGGGTTAAACCGCCAAAGAAGCTGAAGAGTTGAAATGATGATCAGCCAGAGCACTCGCCGTGAAGAGCATGCAGAAGCATTGTGCATAGGGGATGCACAAGGTGCACAGAGACTATAAGAATGTAGAACAAAGAAGAGAAAGAGTTGTTGTTCAGAGTGATTGAGGCATGTAGAAGGAGGAAGAGTGCAGCAGCTGAAATGCACAGAAGAGGAATGGTGCATATAAGGGACATGGCGCACAAAGAATAAGAAGTAGAAGAACATAAAGCATAAGGAATGTGTGCAGGAAGACACTGATGCAGACAGAGCAGGGCAGTGTAGTAGAACAGTGATGAGACTGGTAAGCCATTTATGAACATTATATCACTGTAATTAGTTTCAGTAGCAAATATTTATATTTCAGGGTGGTTGGGAGTTGCTAGGGAGGATTGTTGTCCTCTGAGGTTCAAGTGGGTGCTTGAACACAGGGAGTTGTAGCTTCCATCTGGTTGCAGCCAGAGAAACCAAGGTGGCAGGGTGGTGCAAGGGAGAATTGTTGTTCTCTGTTATACAGGTTGGTTCCTGTGTGACTGGAAGTTGGTGCTTCCATCCAGTTGGTGTTGGAACACATAGGGAGTTGTTACTTCCTTCTATTGGGTGCTAGAGAAACCATGGATTTGGTGCTTCCTTCTAGTGGGTGCTAGAGAAACCAGGGATTTGGTGCTTCCTTCTAGTGGGTGCTGGAGAAAACAGAGAGTTGGTGCTCTCACCAAGTTGCAGCTTGCAAAATAGAGGTTGTAGCCTCATTATGAGTTGGTGCTCATAAGTATGATAATGTACAGAATGTAAACATTACTTATCATATAAAGAAGAAGAGGTTTTTACCCTTTATGGGTTTCCTCCGGAAATATTTGTCTCTATATATCTCATATGTGTGAATGATACTTAATGTACTATTGCTTACTTCCCTTCATTATTGTGATTGTCATTGAGTGCTCTGTAAAGAGTTTAAAATAAGCATAATTGTTTAAGCAAGGTTACAATTGATTCAACCCCCCCCCCCTCTCAGTTGTCCAACAATTGGTATCAGAGTTGGCCCCTTTTATCTAAGGGCAGATCCTAGAGCTTAAACATGTCAATCCATGAAGGAAATTCAACCAATAAGGCCCCTTTGTTCAATGGAACAAACTTTGCCTTATGGAAAGTTAGAATGAGAACCTACATAATGGATTTAGGTGCAGATGTCTAGGATGTGGTAGATACTGGTTATGTAAATCCAGTTGTACTAGCTAATAAGGATGACAAGCTAGAATTTAGCTTCAATGCTAAGGCTATGAATGCTATCTCGAGTGGGATTGTAGAAGCAGAATTCGTAAAATTCATGCACCTAGGAACTGCCAAAGAAATGTGGGACAAACTCATTAGCAGTTATGAGGGTAATGAGAAGGCAAAGGATGCCAAGCTTCAAACCTACAGAGTACAGTTTGAATAGCTGAAGATGAGAGAAGATGAAATTGTTGGAAAATAATTTCTGAGAGTTGAAGAATTGGTAAATGCAATGAAAGCACTTGGTGAAAAAATTGAGGAACCTTCTTTAGTTCAGAAAATTTTGAGTTCACTACCAGATAGGTTCAACCCGAAGGTCTCTGCTATAGAATAACTTAATGATCTAAAAACCTT
This sequence comes from Picea engelmannii, assembly GCA_009831015.1. Lineage (NCBI taxonomy): Eukaryota > Viridiplantae > Streptophyta > Pinopsida > Pinales > Pinaceae > Picea > Picea engelmannii. The sequence goes on from ML778626.1 coordinate 969,455, forward strand.
GGAGTTTGATCAACTTCTAGGAACATTGGCTACATATGAAATGAGAATAGTTAAAGATAAACCCACCTCTAGAGAAGCATCATTTAAGGAATACAAGAATGAGGATTTTGAACCTGATGAAATTGAAGCAAAATTTGTGAAGAGACTAAATAAGGGATCAGGAAAATACAAAGGTAAACTACCTTTCAAATGTTTCAACTGTGGTAATATAGGTAATTTTGCAAATAAATGCCCTAACAAAAGAAACGATCAGACATGTGATGATGAGGAGAAGCACAAACACAGAAATTTCTTTAAAGAGAATAATTTTAAGAAGAAAATTCTTTGTGTAAACAATGATGGTGATCCTTCAGATGACGAAGACAATGACTCCTCTATTGAAGATAAACTAAATGATTTTATGTTTATGGCTATGGGATATTTTGATGATGAACACACAGGAGGTGAAATGGATGATGAAGAAGTTGTGGTAGATATGGAAGGTGAACTAATCAGTGCTTTGGAAGAAATTGACAGACTCAGAATTAAGAACAGAAAGAAAAAACAATTGTTGATACAGTTCAAGAAAGACTGAAAATAGCCTGATGAAGAATTTTCCCTACTAAAAGTGGAATTAGAAGAGGCAAAGAAAATCAAGGACATTCTAAACAACAGTTATCAGAAAAGAAGGCAAGATGTAAAGCTCTGGAAGAAGAAGTAGTGAAAACTAGAAAAGAGTTGGAGAGGTTTCAAGCCTTGTATCATTAGAATCTGTCAAGTATCAAAGCCTTAGAAGGAT
>ML778626.1:986237-1011742 GCA_009831015.1 Picea engelmannii
ATCCCAATGAAGTCCATGGATATGCTTTCCCATGGCCTTGTAGGAACTAGAAGTGCACTATATAGTCCTTGCTTCATGTCACCGGGCTTGATAATATAACATAAATACCATACCTCTGATAAATTTAGCTTCTTCTTCTTGCATTTTCACCAACAAACATACCTCTACAAGTTATCCATAGTATTCCTTATACCAAAATGACTAGCAACCTTGGGAGTGTGAGCCTCCCTTACTAGTGGAATTCTTTTTTCCTTTGGAACACAAAGCTTCCCCATCTTGTATAGTAATCCATGTTAGAGATAATAATCAACATTTGTTTGTTCTTTTTGTCCTTGTCACTATTTATACACCCCCTTGATGTCTTCATCTTCCACATACTCATCTTTGTATGCTTTATGGGTGAAGGGATCTGTGTGCATAATGGCTCCTAGAGAAATTATTTTTGGTGATGGTGGATTTGATAGAACATCAACAAACTTGTTGGTTGTGACCTTCTTATATTTAATCACTAGATGCAATCGTTGCATAAATCCATCTATTTATGGTGTCTCATTTGTTGGAGCTTACTCTTACCTTGCAAGTATAGTATATGTTGGTGATTAGTATGGATGATGGTCTTCCTACCCAATGGATAGTGCTTCCACTTTTTTGTTGTTTGAACCAAGGGATAGTGTTCCTTATCATATGTACGATAGTTCAGTGTTGCTCCATGGAATAACTATGAGTTATAGTAGACTGATCTCCCCCCTTGCATTAATAATATGCCCATAGCATACCCACTAGCATAAATTTACATTTCAAAATACTTTTGCAAGTTAGGTGGTGTTAGGATCGGGGCTCAACCAATCTTCTATATTTTAGTTCTTCAAAGGATTTCCATTGCTTCGTATCCCAATGGAAACTCTTATCGCTAGCTATTATAGCATGAAGTGGTGCTACCACAATTGACACTGATGATATGAACTTTCTTAAATATTATGCAACACCCACAAAACCCCTAACTTTTATGATAGTAGGAGTGGGCCATATGAGGATGGCCTCTATATTGGTAGGATCAATCTTGAACTTTCCTTCACCATTCATATTCCTTGAGTATGCCAAGCACTACTTATCAAACTCACACTTCTTTATGTTTACTAATCAATGGTGTTTCCTTTATGTCTTTGACACTCACTTCATATACAACAAGTGCTCCTCCCAAGAGGGATTATAGATCAAAATGTGGTTGAAATAAACTATGACAAATGAATCTAGGAATGGATGAAACACATCATTCATTAAACAATAAAAGTAGCTATGCCATTAGTCAAACCTAAAAGCATTACGAACCACTCATAAATCCCTTGCTTCATCTTGAAAGTGCTCTTTCAAGTGTCTTTTTACTTGATTTGGGCTTTGATGATATTCATATTACAAATCCAACATGAATTCCTTTACATGTTGCAATGATCTAACAAGTCATAGCTGAATGATAAAGGGTATCAATTCTTGATAGTGGCCTTGTTTAGAGCTATGTATTTAATAAACATTCTCCAAGTCCTATCCTTCTTTGACACAAAAATGATCAAGGAATTGAATGGTGAGGTACTTGGTCTTATGACCCTTTGATCCAACAATTATTGCCACTAATTCTTCACTTCATATGTGATCCAGGTGGATATCGGTGGCCACCCACCTTTTCCAACTGGCTCAAAACAGTTTTCTGGCAATTTTGGTAATTTACTATTTTTGGCAGTTTTTCGAGTCCTGAACTTCAGGAGCTGTTTTGAGGCCCTAAACGACGTTTTTTTGGGCATCTACGATCAAAATATTTCATCATGATATTTTCTACAAATAATTTTATTCCTTGGATAGATCTTTCTAACGATGTATCGTATGCGTCAAACAGAGATAGTATGCCAAAGTTACGACCCCGGGAAATTGATGTACCAATTTACCCCGACAGGGCCCACTTGACTTTTGGCGCTTCATCTCCTAGGGTTAGGTTTTTGGATGTCTAGGGTTTTTGGCATTCTTGTTTATTGTAAAAAGGACTTCAGAGCCTCATTGTAACCATTTTCTTGTGAATGCGAGTAGCCGTCACATCTCTTCTCAAAGATAAGTTGTCACCATTTTAGCGAGTCTTTCACTATGTATTTTTATAGTCTTTGTACATTTCTTCCATTGATAGAAATTGTGTATTACTGTATCTCTGTGTTTACGGTTGCATCTCTGATAAATTTATTTTATATTATTGGATATCCGTGATATCTCTGTGCATTTATTTATTATATCTCTGCTCTCATTTTGTGCCGAAAATAATCTGGATCAATGGTATTGGAGCAGGTTGATCTTGATCATTTTTCAGTGCATGTCCCCGACGAGGTCTGAGTATAGCAAGTTGGGTCTTGAGCTTGTCTCTCTTGAAGACAATCACTCTCGCACGCCCAAGAAACCCTCCATGGCGGAATAAAATAAAAACAAGGGAGTAGACGATTCTATCAATTTGTTGCTTAAGAAAGCTCTCACGCGACAAAGGGATGAAATGATGGAGAATTTTTCCCACATCCTTCAATGCCTATCGATAGCAAAATGCGCATATTCATCAAACAACCACTTTGGAAGCACCTCTCCTTTCAAGGTACAGGTTAATTTTGATATTCCCATATTTGAATGTCAGATAGATGTGGATGCCCTAGACAAATGGTTAAATCTGTTAGAAGGTTATTTCTCTGTTCATAATTTTTTCGACAGGGAAAATATCACCTTCACACTCCTTAAATCTCTCCCCCATGTCAAATATTGGTGGGAAACTTACTTCGAGCAAATTTCTACAGAGGAGTCTGGAATATATGGGGTTGAGCCCACTTGGGATTTTTTTCTGGATGCGGTAAAGGAATAGTATTACCCTGTTGGAAACTATGACGACCAGTACATGAGATGGACCACACTGTGGCAAGAGAGGGGCCAAGCAGTCCTAGATTTCACCAATACCTTCCATACCTTGTGCACCAAGCTGGGTATCAAAGACTTTGAATGGCATTTGGTTCTGAAATACCGTGGGGCTCTACACAGATACATCCAAATTGAAATGGATGTTTTGGACATCTCATCACTCGGTGTTGCTTATCGATATGTTGTTAAAATCGAGCATAAATTTAATCACTAGAACAAACAGGAGTTCGAGTCTACAAATCCGCAAGAACCAAAGTATGATAAATACAGACCTAACAAATAGTCTCCTGAAAACCAATCCAAGCCACAAGAAAAGAAGGGTCACGGGAAGACAGAGGACACCAAAAAATGGTGTGATTTATACAAAATGCCCTGGCACAACATCGATGAATGTCGCTCAAAACAATCATTGGTGGTCGAGATCAAAGACAAGGAGCCGAACCCTAATTCAGAATCTGATTCTGAAAATACTGGTAAAAGATAGATTATCGATGCCAACCCCACGGTTATTGTCGTGACTGCAACAATTCAACCAAAAGAACCAACAGATCCTGAAGAGCGGGAGTGCCTTTTTCATTCACAGATGTGGGTGAAGGGGAACCCACTGCATTTTATTGTTGATAGCAGAAGCCAGAGGAACCTCATCTCAGCAGAGGTCATCAAATAGTTAGGATTGTCGACAACACCACACTCGCAGCCATACAACATCGGGTGGCTTAGCCAAGGATGATATCTTTGTGTCAGCCAGCAGTGTCGATTGTCATATGATATCCATCCCTTCAAGGATGAGGTATTATGTGATGTTTCCCCATTGGATTTATGTGATGTTGCCCCATTGGATTTCTGTGATGTTCTCTTGGGCCAACCATATATGTTGAAGCGCCATGTTGTTTATGAATCTCGACCCCATAGTGTCATTGTTACTTTGGGGGGTCATCTCTACAAAATACCAGAGGTAGTTCCAACTATTGTCCCACCTAAACAGTGTCGCAAGGTAGTATCTCATACTACAAAATTTAGCTTCTTCACAATATGTTCAAAGGGTGAACATAAGGATATTGCAACCACTATAGCCTAGGCCGAAGAACCCTATATCCAACAGAAGCAGGTCGATAGATTGCAGCAAAGTGTAAAGATTCCTTCTACACACAGGCACCTCATGTAGCCAGACTAGTTAAAAAGGTCCAACCCTTCCAACGACGTGTTTGTGACAACCTTCAACAATCTAAGCAATGCAACTTCCCCAACAAGGCAAGCAACTCTTCAAGATGCAGATTCAGCAAATGATTTTTCCTCTCCCCCGGGCACTCAACGCAATGGAGACCATTGCCTCCTAAGGAGGTAGGATTGATACAAGTGAATATCGGTGGCCACCCACCTTTTCCAACTGGCTCAAAACAATTTTCTGGCAATTTTGGTAATTTACTATTTTTGGCAGTTTTTCAGGTCTTGAACTTCCAGAGCCGTTTTGAGGCCCTAAACGACGTTTTCAACAGTTGTATTCCTCAGATAGATATTTCTAACGATGTATCATATGCGTCAAATAGAGATAGTATGCCAAAATTACGACCACGGGAAATTGATGTACCAATTTACCCTGACGGGGCCCACATGACTTTTTGTGTTTCATCTCCTAGGGTTAGGTTTTTGGATGTCTAGGGTTTTTGACATTCTTGTTTATTATAAAAATGCCTTCAAAGCCTCATTGTATTCATATTCTTGTGAATGCGAGTAGCCGTCACATCTCTTCTCAGAGATAAGCTGCCACCATTCTAGCGAGTCTTTCACTCTGTATTTTTACAGTCTCTATACATTTCTTTCATTAATAGAAATTATATATTATTGTATATTTGTGTTTATGGTTGCATATCTCATACGTTTCTGTTATATTATTGGATATCTGCGATATCTCTGTGCATTTCTTTATTATATCTCCGCTCTCATTTTGTGCTGAAAATAATCCAGATCAATATGACTCTAATATAGATTGTTTGTACAATTCTATATTTGGTAAAGGAGAGTCTAGTAATGATTATATCATGTGTCCCACTTCCCTCTTGAGTAGCATTCCTTTTGGATCTTGAAATGCTCTTTCTATGCTTTCAAAAGATCTTTTAATTGACACTTTTGTTCATTCATACATCCTTCAAAGGTGCCTCTCACACTTACGGAATTGGTGTCTTTTTTGTTTTGTCTCAAGAAAACAAGTATATACTTCTTGGTTGCATTGATCAATCTCTTATATTGGTGTGGACTCACCAAAGAGATCTTATATTTCCCCTTGTGTGAATTGATAATAAATAATTTACCAACCTTGAATAGGTAGTATTGGTTGGCCCCTCTCATGAAGATAGTATCCCTCATATATAGGGCATACGAAACATTACACCACAAACATTAAGAGGTAATACATAAACTTCTATTCCATCCATCAAATTGGCATTCCTGGCAAATCTAGGCTTACACTATATGGTACCTTTTAACTATAAATCCTTATTCACCCAACCTAAAGGGTATGGATGAGGGTTATATGCATTTCTAAACCAAGCTTACTTATGAGGTCCTCTACAATGAGGCCTTCTTATGTTCCATAATCGAACAAAGTGTTTACCTTATTGTTCTTGCTCTATATCTTGATATGGAAACCTTCACATTCATTCTTTTATAGAAATCCCTAAGTTATTGGCATTGCAAAGAGGAACGTAGTTTCTCTCCCGACGCAGGAGGGAGAGGGGAACTTTTTATGAACCAGTATTTGTCCCACCTCCAACAAGTATTGGAGACTAAACTAGTTGGTCATGTTGTGATAGGCATAGGGTGAGCTACATCAATAGATGTTGCATACAATAGTGTTTTCATCAAGTCCTCCTACTTGTGATGGAGGTTATTTAAGATTCTCTTTCTCTACATTGTTGTGTAGACGATATTTTCATCCACATCAAAGTTGTTTTCTATCTCCCTTACCACTTCCATCAGATGATTCTTCTTCTTGGATTGCCCCTATTTGCAACTCATGTAATTCAACTTTGGATGTAGTTTCCAACATTTTTCTTTTGTGTGACCAAATTTGATGTTGCAATAGTCATAGTGGTTATTCTAAGGTTCCTTGCACAAATATAGAATAGTGGCAATGATATTATTTTTCCCTTTTCCTTTTTTCTTCTTGCCCTTCTTGCAAACTCCATTTTAGTCTCATTGATCCAAACCAATTTGTTGCACCCTTTTCTTGTTAGATTTAATGCACTAACCCTATACACAAGGCTCATCAATGGTCTTGGGTTTGAATAGCATAACTTGTGATGCGGGAGCATCTCCCACGTTAAGCGAGCCAGCGCGGAAGCGGAAGGACAGTTGGATAAGCCAGCACAAATTTTGAAAAACACTTTGGAATTGTTGCGCGATCTTAAATGAACCATTAAGATGAGGCGCACTTTGTATATTGTAATGGACCTTGAGTGGATAGCTCTCGTCCTTAGTAGGTAGAGGCATTTAAAATAGTTAATGTAAAGTAGATAGAAATTTAATTCTAGATTAGACAGTTTCTAGAGCGCAAGAGGGAAACGAGATATAGACACCCTCATTGTGTATTGTAACATTATCCAGGAAGAGAAAGAGCATGCAGAGAGTTGTTTAAGAACACCCATGTACAGACATTTGAATAGAAAGCTTTAATTCAAATTCATGGTTTGTGTTATTCTATGTGTATTGATGTTGATATGCTCATGAATGTTTTCTTTTAGTTATACATTTGCTTTTATATGATGTGCATATTATTTCATGTCTGAATTGAAGTCTGAAAGGGTGAAGGAATGAGTTTCAATTGTTAATCTATTTTAGCCAGAGAATTACTGCAAGGAGTGAAGTTGAAGTGTCTGCAAGGAGTGAGTTGACAAAGGGGTTCAGATAGAGATAGCTTTTGTTCTCATTCACCCAAGGGTGCAGTTGGGCACAGGAGCTGTGCAAGGAGTGCACAAGCCAGTTAAGAATCTCAGGTTTGTGAACCTGAGTGAAGTATCGAAGGACTACTGCTACAGAAGTGCGCAGAGTCAAAAGACTTCGACACTTAGGAAGTGTCTGAAGGTTGTCGCAAGGAGTGCGAGCAAGAGGTCTTTCTAAGAAGATGCAGAGTCATGGAAAAGCTCAAGAAGGATAGGCCTTTGAGTTTGTTGAAGAAAAGCGCAGACATTTGTGCCTTGGAAGTTTACAGAAGCGTCACAAGTTGCGCGCAGGCAGATGAGTTCCATAGAGAAACACGTGGTCATTTCGCAAATTTCATCCGAAAGGAACGGATGGTCGGTATTCTCCAAGGAGAATCCGCGAATCTCCGTGAGTCATTAGATCTTGTGGATGTGAAGGGGAGATACAGTGGCGTATTCTCGAAGGTTTAAGCACAGGATAGATAGAGTCGTTGATCCAAGCCAGCCAGGACCGTTGGATTATTCGTGAAATCGTCTATCGGTATTTCGTGAGAGAAGAGTCGAATATTTGGTAACGGGAATCGCGATATTGCGATACGCGATATCCCGATGGCTACGTAAATAGTGTGGGCCACAACTGATTCGGCGAGTGGAGGATAGGTGGCACAAGCTATTGGGGTTTCGTGGCGAGAAGTCCCGATACAATAGCGTCAGGATTCGTGAAATCGCGAACCCTGAATTCCCGATAGAGGTGATGGGATGTTAAAAGGTCAACTCGCACGCGTGTCAGATAATCAGCATATCGGGAGCCGGGAGTCGGTAAAACAAAGTGTTCAACATCGCGAGGGGTGAAATCGCGATAAAGAAAGTCCTGATAGGAGAAGGGGAAAGGTCAATGTTGACTCATATCGGCGTTCGGGGATTCATAGAACCAACACTCGACCACTGACCTTTGAATTCGTGAAGTCGCGAGTTTCGATCCCTCGACGAGCAAAGAGAGGGGGATCCCACGAGATTTTTGTGGGTGCAGATATCCCGATAGGGAAATAGAAGAGCCTTAGAGTTCTTCAGGCCGTAGAAGAAGAGAAGATTCTGTGAGCGGGCGTGCTTGTGGGTGCGTGCTTGCGCCAAGTGGTATCAGAGCACGGAAAGTTCTTTGCTTTCTGTAGCAGAGAAGAGGAGAATTCACTATGCCACCGAGAAGAGATAGACAGTCACCCGATCCAAAGGATAGGGAAATGTCGCGACGAAGAGGTAGGCAGATGGCAGATCCAGCCATAGAGAGACAAATGTGTGATCTCCGAGCAAGACTCGAAGACATGGAGACAGCGCAAAGACGTACAGCCAGTGCAGGGGATCTCAGTGATTCCGAGAGCGAAGTTGAGGCTGAACGCGAAGAAGAAGTTGCAGTCGAAGATGCATCAAACGAGCGTTTGATCAAAGCTATTTCAAGGATGGGTGCAAGAGCAAAGATGGATATTCCAGTTTACGAGGGAAACTTAGATGTAGAGGAGCTTCTAGACTAGATTAGATCTCTAGACACATACTTTGACTATGAATATGTCGAAGAAGACAAGAAAGTCAAGCATGTCATCACACACTTGAAGGGACATGCAGCATTGTGGTGGGATGAAATACAAGCTGACAGACGTTGCAAGGGCAAATAGAAGATCAAGAGCTGGGACAGAATGATCGCGAAGATGAAGGCGAAATTCATCCCAAGGGACTATCAAATTTCTCTCTTCAGGAGAATGCAGAACCTGAGACAGAAGTTGATGACAGTGAAAGAATACACTGAGGAATTCTACAGACTAAACATCAGAGCAGGTCATCGGGAGAGCGATGATGAAAAAGTTTCCAGATATATGAATGGCCTGAGATATGACATTCAGGATGAGATGAGCATGGTAACCATCCAGACGGTGGAATATGCTTATCAGATGGATCTGAAAGCAGAAGAGAAGTTGAGATGAAAGCAGAATCAGAAGGGCAGAGGCCGAAGCTAGCCAAGAGGCAATTCAGTTGCCCAGGATAGAAACCAGAAGCCCAAAGATGATTGGAAGAAACCTCAGGGTAAAGTTGAGAGAGGTGGAACCTCACAGAGAGGGCCATATGTTGAACAAAGAGGATAGCATAATGAGCAGAGAGGAGATTATGTTGACAACAACACTTTTCCTCATACTAGAGGTAGAGGAAGAGGAAGAGGTGGATTAATCACATGCTTCACATGTGGAAAGAATGGGCACAAGTCTTATGAGTGTCCAGAGAAAAAGAAATAAGGGGGAGAAGCTCATATCGCCGAGGCACAGAGGTGGGATGTTGAGGCCGAAGACGCAGAAGGCGGAAGATCGTTGATGATGCGAAAAGTCCTTTTGACACCTGAGAAGGAGGTGGAAAGTTCAGCCCAAAGGACCAGACTTTTCAGGACTTCTTGCAAGACCAAGGAAAGGGTGTGCAAGGTCATCGTAGACAGTGGTAGTACGGATAATATCATATCTACAGAAATGGTAGAGAAGCTGGAGCTGGAGACGACTGATCATCCAAGCCCATACAGAGTTTCGTGGCTACAGAAAGGACACCAGGTAACTTTCACTAAACAATGCTTGGTTGAATTCAAGATAGGTGGATATAATGATAAGATCTTATGTGATGTCATTCCTATGGATGTTTGTCATCTATTGCTGGGTAGACCATGGCAATATGACAGAAATGTGATTCATGATGGGAGAATGAACACATACACCCTGGAGAAGAATGGGAGGAAACACATGTTGCTTTCGATAAAGGATAAGGAGGTGAAGCCGGAAGTAAGAAACACTGTACTTCTCATGAGTGGGAAGGAACTCCTTAATGAGGTTAAAAAGAAGGAGGATCCACAATTCTTTGTGGTCAGGAAACCAAGGATTGTTCTGACTAGCACAAGAGTGGATGATTTACCAGAAGAAGTTTAGGAACTGTTGGGAGAGTTCGTTGCAATAATTGTGGACGAATTACCTCGTTCGTTGCCACCGATCAGGAGTGTGAGCCATCACATTGATCTCATACCAGGAGCCAGTTTGCCAAACAAAGCCGCGTATAGACTGATGCCACAGGCGAATGAAGAAGTTAAGAGGCAAGTACAGGATTTGTTGGACAAAGGGTTGGTCAGAGAAAGCTTGAGTCTGTGTGTTGTTCCAACAGTACTCAGTCCGAAGAAAGATGGAGGTTGGAGGATGTGTATTGACTCAAGGGTGATCAACAAGATAACCATCAGGTACAGATTTCCGTTTCCAAGGATGGATGATCTGATGGACTGCTTAAGTGGAGCAAAGTATTTTGCAAAGATCGATTTGAAAAGCGGATATCACCAGATTCACATGAGAGAAGGTGATGAGTGGAAGACAGCATTCAAAACAAACGAAGGGTTGTATGAATGGCTTGTTATGCCATTTGGCTTAACAAATGCGCCAAGTACCTTCATGAGGTTGATGAACGAAGTCCTGAGGGAGTTCATCGGGAAATTTGTCATTGTGTATTTGGATGACATGTTGATTTACAGTAAAACAGTGGTAGAGCATCTGAAGAATTTGGCTACAGTGATGCAGAAACTACAGCAGGAGAAGTTGTTGGTAAACATGAAGAAGTCCTCATTCATGAAGACAGAGCTCATTTATTTGGGGTTTGTTATTTTGGAAAATGAGTTGAGGATGGATCCAGATAAGGTGGAGGTAATCAAGAATTGGCCATCACCGAGGAACATATTTGAGGTGAGAATTTTTCATGGATTGGCTAGCTTCTACTGAAAATTCATTAGAAATTTCAGTGGAATTAGTGCAGCAATGATGGATACAGTGAATAAAAGACATAAATCTTTTTACTGGACTGATGAGGCTGAGAAGAGCTTCAAGTTGTTGAAAGGGAAGATTACGGAACAACCATTTTTGGTGTTGCGAGATTTCCAGAAGACATTTCAGGTGAAATGTGATGCAAGTGGGTTTGCAATCGGGGCAGTCTTGAGTCAAGAAGATAGGCCTATCGCATACTTCAGCGAAAAGCTGAATGAAACAAAATTGAAATACTCCACGTATGATAAGGAGTTTTATGCTATCATACAAGAAGTGAATAAATGGAGGCATTACTTGATCCCGAAAGAGTTTGTATTGTACAGTGACAATCATGCACTGCAGTTTATGACTCAATAGGAGAAGCTGAATCAGAAACATGTAAAATGGGTTGAGTATATGCAGAATTTCACATTTTTTATTAAGCATATTTCTGGTACTGCTAACAAAGTGGTTGATGCTTTGAGCAGGAAGTGTTTGTTGTTGCAGGAGTTTAGAGTCAAAACATTGGGTTTTGATAATCTCAGAGACATGTACGAAGATGATCCAGACTTCAAGGAAGCGTATGAAGCAGATGAGAATCCATTTCTCAGAGATAGAAGCCAGTGGGTCGAATAAATGATCCAGGAAGGATTGTTGTTTAAAGGCAATCAGCTGTGTATTCCAAATTGTTCCATGAGGGAGAATCTGCTGAAGGAGAAACACAGCGGAGGATTGGTCAGACATTTCGGTCATGACAAGACATTCACAAAGCTGAGTGAGTCATACTTTTGGCCATGGATGCGGTCAGAGGTCAAGAGATTTGTAGACAGATGCATAATTTGCCATCATTCGAAGGGAAGGAAGCAGAATGTGGGTTTTTATCAACCATTACCCATACCAGAAAGGTCGTGGGATGCGATTAGCATGGATTTTGTGTTGGGGTTGCCAAGGACACAAAGAGGATTTGATTCAATCTTTGTGGTGGTGGATAGATTTTCCAAGATGGCACACTTCATTCCATGTCAGAAGACCAGCGATGTGACTCACATCGCGAATCTGTTTTTCAAAGAGGTCATTCGACTTCATGGATTGCCGAGAAGCATTGTTTCGGATCGAGACACAAAATTCATAGGGCATTTTTGGAGGACATTATGGAAGAAGATGGGAACTAACTTGGCATTTAGTTCAGCTTATCATCCTTAGATGGATGGACAGACAGAAGTGGTAAACAGAAGTCCGGGATACTTGCTGAGAAGCATGGTGACAGAGCACCACAGCAGTTGGGACAATATATTGCCGCAGGTAGAGTTTGTGTATAATGACTCAGTGAACATAAGTACAGGACAGAGTCCATTCCAAGTTGTTTATGGCATACATCCGAGAGGAATTTCTGAACTGAGGGATTCAGAACAGACTGCGACTAGGAGCGCTAGTGCAAAATATTTTGCAGAGGCGATGAAAGAACTTCACAGCCAGGTGAAGGAGAGGTTGTTGAAATCAAGCCAAGAATATAAGAGCATAGTCGATCAGCATAGAAGACAACTTCAGTTTGAAGTTGGTGATCTGGTTCTTGCACATTGAGAAAGGAAAGGTTCCCGAGAGGAACGTATAATAAGTTGAAGATGAAGAAAATCGGACCCTGCAAGGTCTTGAAGAAAATTGGAGAAAATGCTTATGAGATTGAAATACCCGATGGGATCGGATTTTCTCCAATATTCAATGTCTCATATTTATACCCATACAAAGCTGAGGAATCAAGAACAAATGATGAACAGTCAGAGGTTCAGTGGAAAAAGCAGATGCCAGTTACAGATAAGTCACAGATGGAGTGGATACTAGATAAACGAGTGGGCAAGAGGACCAGGCGAAAGAAATACTTTGAGTATCTGGTCAAGTGGAAAAACCATCCAGTTGAAGATGCCAGCTGGGAGACTGAAGCAGAGATACAAAAGCATGGATAGACCGTGCAGGATCTCATGGACAGGATCCCATGAAAGTTTTCAAGCGAGGGAGTATGATGCAGGATCATCTCCCACGTCAAGCGAGCCAGCACGGAAGCAGAAGGACAGCTGGACAAGCCATCACAAATTTTGAAAAACACTTTGGAATTGTTTCGCAATATTAAATGAACCATTAAGATGAGGCGCACTTTGTATATTGTAATGGACCTTGAGTGGATAGCTCTCGTCCTTAGTAGGTAGAGGCATTTAAAATAGTTAATGTAAAGTAGATAGAAATTTAATTCTAGATTAGACAGTTTCTAGAGCGCAAGAGGGAAACGGGATATAGACACCCTCATTGTGTATTGTAACATTATCCAGGAAGAGAAAGAGCATGTAGAGAGTTGTTTAAGAACACCCATGTACAGACATTTGAATAGAAAGCTTTAATTCAAATTCATGGTTTGTGTTATTCTCTGTGTATTGATGTTGATATGCTCATGAATGTTTGCTTCCAGTTATACATTTGCTTTTATATGTTGTGTATATGATTTCATGTCTGAATTGAAATCTGAGAGGGTGAAGGAATGAGTTTCAATTGTTTCTCTATTTGAGCCAGAGAATTCCTACAAGGAGTGCAGTTGAAGTGTCTGCAAGGAGTGCATTGACAAAGGGGTTCAGATAGAGATAGCTTTTGTTCTCATTCACCCAAGAGTGCAGTTGGGCACAGGAGCCATGCAAGGAGTGCGCAGGCCGGTTAAGAATCTCAGGGTTGCGAACCTAAGTGAAGTATAGAAGGACTATTGTTACAGGAGTGCACAGAGTCAAAAGACTTCGACACTTAGGAAGTGTCTGAAGGTTGCCGCAAGGAGTGTGAGCAAGAGGTCTTTCTAAGAAGATGCAGAGTCGTGGAAAATCTCAAGAAGGATAGGCCTTTGAGTTTGTTGAAGAAAATCACAGACAGTTTTGCCTTGGAAGTTTACAGAAGCATCGCAAGTTGCACGCAGGCGGACGAGTTCCATAGAGCAACACGTGGTCTTTTCACAGATTTCATCTGGAAGGAACGGACGGTCAGTATTCTCCAAGGAGAATCCGTGAATCTCTGTGAGTCGTTAGATCTTGTGGATGTGCAAGGGAGATACAACGGCGTATTCCCGAAGGTTTAAGCTCTGGACAGATAGATTCGTTGATCCAAGCCAGCCAGGACCATTGGATTATTCGCGAAATCGTCTATCGGGATTTCATGAGAGAAGAGTCAAAGATTTGGTAACAGGAATCATGATATTGCGATACGCGATATCCCGACGGCTACGTAAATAGTGTGGGCCACATCTGAGTCGGCGAGTGGAGGACAGGTGGCACAAGATATCAAGGTTTTGTGGCGAGAAATCTCGATACAATAGAGCTAGGATTCACGAAATCGTGAACCCTGAATTCCCAATAGAGGTGACGGGACATTAAAAGTTCAACTCGCACGCGTGTCGGATAATCGGCATATTGGGAGTCGGGAGTCGGTAAAACGAAGTGTTTGACATCGCGAGGGGCGAAATCGCTATAGAGAAAGTTTCGATAGGAGAAGGGGAAAGGTCAGCATTGACTCATATCGGCGTTTAGGGATTCATAGAACCAACACTCGACCACTGACCTTTGAATTCACAAAGTTGCAAGTTCTGATCCCCCGACGAGCAAAGAGAGGGGGATCCCACGAGAGTTATGTGGGTGCAGATATCCCAATAGGGAAATAGAAGAGCCTTAGAGTTCTTCGGGCCATAGAAGAAGAGGAGATCCTATGAGTGGGCGTGCCTGCGGGTGCGTGCCTGCGCCAACTTGCCTCTTCCTCTCACTATGAAGAGCACCCTCTACTTTTGGAACTTGATAGTGTACTCTTGTATAATTTATGTTTCCATATATTGATAATGGTTCCATTGAATCATATGGTCCTCTTCAAACCTAATAGGGTAAAAATGACACTTGAAAGGGTCTATGAATAATTTTCACTTAGTTATTCATGGGTCACCCCCCCCACGGTAAATCCTTGATACGTCTCTCCTGCCAAATTTGTGCATGACCTTTTATCTTCGATGTTTCAAAAGTGATTTTGTATTCCTCTTGTACATATGCACATTGAAAAAGATTTATAATCATTGCAACCAATGATTCAACTTCAATGCATTTACCTTAGCTTCATAGGGCTTTATCTTTACTTCACTTCCATATTAAACAAGGGCTACAAAAATTGGTCAATGGAATCCCCTTTTTCGAGCTTTAGTTCTCCCTTTATCTTTCCTCGTATCCTCATGATATTTTGGTTTCTCATGAGACTCTGGTTCTTTGAAAATGGGTAAATTTTTTTCTCAAGAGCGGCCATGAGAACAACGATGCTCATGGAAATATCATATACTTGAGATTTTGGCAACCTCACAAATATTATTTCGCCTTCATCTAGGGGTCTTTCTCAATGCTCTTCTTGTTTTTTTGAGAATTGTCACTACACCTTAACCTTTCTTGTGTCGATCTTGGAATTGAAAAGGTACAACTCCCCCACGGACTTGGATTTTTTGAGTCCAGTGAGCATCCAATGTGCTCAAAACACAAACACCCAAATAAACCCACTCTAATACCAATATGATTTGTAAATTGCCTTAGATATTCATATGGTCAATCACCAACACAGAGCTAATCTTAAAGCAACTAGAATGACCCTATGTTCCAATTTGCAACCATATTTTTGTATTTTAATGTTTAACAAAAACAAAATCACACCATGACAATAGAAAAAACACACAATAGAACACATATATTCATCGTGGAAATCCATACAAGAAAACCAACATTCAATAATGGATTCTGCCTTCAATATTCTTATATTATGGAATTATAATACATATTAAAAAGTTGTACAAGCTTACTGTGAAGCTAAGACCCTTTGGTCTTCTACAATATGCTTTAGTATCCCTACGCTGTTCACATCTCTCTACACTCCTGCTCATACTATGGGACAACAATCGTACAATGAAAAAGTGAACCCTTTCCCCCATTCTGCGAGGCTTTTGATAAAAAAAGTTAAAGATTTGATTTAAGGTTTCAAAACCCTCTTGGAACTTCCACGATGCTTCTAGAAGTCTCTTGTAGATTCTCCCACGTCATTAACTCTCCATCTTCAAGTTATAGTGATTTGACATTGTCACCACTTGAATATGTGAAGAATACTTGGATTCTTATCTTGTCGTTGTCATAACTTTCACAAATGAACTCCATTTTAGATGTGTAATAACTCGTTGGAGACATCTCAATGAAAGGAACAATTTCATCCTTGGGTGAAGAAAGCCTATTGTTGAAACAAACTTTATATTTTCCTAAAATCTTAGCCTAAAATAAAATTTCATTTTTGTTTAAATAAAAAAAAAAGGTACAAAAATTGCAATTGGATAATCACCGTCTAAATAATGTCATCTGATCAATCCAATGATTTAAATGTTTTAGTAGATTATGGAGCTGTCCTTGGTTTTAAAAAGTCAAAACATTAAAAAATTTCAAGAGTTTAGGGTTTCGGGGTTATGTTATTTACGCAGTTTGATATTTAATGACAACCCCAAAGTTCCGATACCGAAGCCACGAAAAGTAAATTTAAAAGAAGTTCAACCAAGTTAATAAGAATAATTAAAAATGTTTAACGGTAATTTACGCTTATCGCATTTTTGTTTTCGGGAATATCAATTCAAACGACAGTTCAAAATCCCGATGTGTAATTCACGAAATCCTTTTTAATCGTGATTAATTAAAGTTTAAACATACTTAATATATTGTTAATCAGTCGCATTTCGAGAAATCATAGAATTATCACTCATCACGCTCAAAAAAACCCGAAACATGGAGTCCCAAAAGTATTAAGTTCTTAAGTGAGATTAACTTAACATCAAAACAAAGGTTAACGATATAAAATGGCTTTTCGCATTTTCGCTTTTCGGGATTCTTAAATGATATTACACCCAAACTATCGGTCTTGAATTGTCGATATTTGGCAGCATTTATTATGGATTAATGGGATATTTTATAGCGTAAGACGTGTATCTCTAGTTCTACTATCTTCATTAAGGAAAATAAATTCATCGCTCGTAGAAGCACATTCTAATTAAGGCAGGATGAAGGTGAATAAAGGTCTCTATTTCAAATTTCATTCTCACTTTCAGCAAATAAGCAAATTGTACTCGAGAAAGTTTACGCCTTTTTCTCTATAACGGGTACTTGTTTGTTATCACACACATCATGGCACCCAGAAAAATGTTGAAGAAGAGTGATGAGGTTGGTGAAGACTCAAATCCAAACCCAGACGTTCTGTCTAATACTACACCACACATTGTAGATTTGGTCAGGTCCTCGATGAATATTTTTGAAATCTTGGAGCGTGAAGCCATGAATTGCCCAGATGATTTTGAAGACGAAAAGACTAATAAAACCGAAACTAAACTCAGATTTATAGCAGAGGCCGAACTTCATAAAATATCTACACTGTCGAAGCTTGTGCCATACAATGACATGATAAACTGAGCTCTGATGAATACTGATGTGCAGACCAGGAGCATCATAAATCATCAAAAGGTTGTCGTCGGCTCTTTCAGGGCAGAACACATTCAAGTAATGTACAAGCTATCCTTTGTTTCTAAATATATCTATAATGTCGAATTTGTAGAAGAGTTTCAATGAAAGGAGTGTACAGAAATGGACCAAACCTATCCAGATATAATTAAAACATGGTGGGGAATTCCAGCGAAATTTAGAGTTGATACCCATGGTGTTTATGTCACTGCATCGTTAAATGAATATATGTTCTATATAGATATGATGTTATGTAGACTATTTGGGAGGAAAATCCCTACCCATTTCCCGTTGAAATGGGTGCCAATTATGCACGAAGTAGTTGAGGGTTTCACTTTAAATTGGGATAAGATTTTATCAGATAAATTAACCAAGGAGATTGTTGAGTACCAAATGAAAAAATCAAAAGGCCAAACTGCATATTTTTATATGTCTGTGTATGTCATGGATGCTATTTGTTATATGACTCCTTTCCCATTGATGAATTGGAGTTGGAACCCCACCTGTGCAGAACCCATCCATTTCTATCACTCTAAACTTTGGGAACAAAAAGTAAAAGATTTATTTTACGAAATCTGTCACTATGTAGTGATTCATGTGCACCAAATATTGTATGGTTATCCACCCCCTCGGATTTTGGAGCAAATCATGAGAAACCTCAAGACAGTTGCAGATTGGTTTATTGAAGAGAATTTATCTTATAGCAGAGTTTTCGGATGTTCGATTTCCCCTCATGCTCTCCCAAAATTTCTTCCTGACAGACTGGTGTGCAGAGAAGTGGCTTACCAAATAATAACAGGAGGCATAAACAAAGAGTTAAAAGTAGTTCAGAAGAAATTCTGGCCAGTTTTTCCTATACATATTGGGAGTTTTTCACTACTAATTTTTTGCCATTCCAAAGTGGAAGTCACAGCATTAGAAGACATTAAACTGGTAGATGTTGAAATCATAAAGCATGATCCATATCAAATTGTGGGAAATCATCTATCTCATTGCAATATGAAAAAATATGAGCATGAAGAATCCCCCTGTGATGACATATTTAAAGGAATCATAGCTTACGAGGAGATACAAGATAGAGTCCAAGTGTTACCCCCTGATCTACAGGCTAGCTTTCTCGCTTTCCAAAAGCACACATGAGATGGGTTTCCCAAGATACTTTAGGGAGAATAGATAATCCCTCCTTCAGAACAAGAAAGTATACCTCCAGGTTTTGAACCAAAATCTTTGGATAAAAGGACTATAGAGGAAAACCCAAAGAATCTTGAAGTGTCTTCAAAAATATCAGAAACTTCGCAGAAAGAACATCTAGAGTCTGAAATAGAGTTTACATCTGAGACACCTTTAAAATTGAATCAAATGACTTCTATTTTATCGTCAACTATTCCTACCGATACCCCAAAAACAACAGAAGGAACACAATTCACAGAGTTAGGTAGTCCTATTACAGCATTGACTCCTTTACAGTCAAGTTTTGAGACTCCCCATCTTCGAGCTATATATGTAAGTGATATTAACCCAATCTCTATTGAATAAATACCTTCCTATGACTTCTTTTTCAATAAGAAGAGGAAAGTTGTAGTGAAACAAGAAATGCACCTGAAAGAAGGTACAATGGTCAAAAAGCATAGGATACTTGTGGATGGCCAAAATCTAGAAGAGGAAGACTTTGCTACGGAGGTAGCAGGCTCTTTGGGGGATTTTGCTATGGCCAAATTATTCTCAATTGATCATCTGAAAGCAACGTTGCAGCAGAAAAATCAATTGATAGCCAAGTTGCAAAGTCAAATAAATAATACAGAGAATAACATTAGAGATGCGATAAATAAAGGACTTGAATAGGTCAGAGTTGTTGACAAACAGGAGATCCAATTGCTCAGGTCTAGTATAGATGAAATGTATAAGAATATGTAAGCGGAGCAAGGGAAGGTCATCCAGCAAGAAGAATTAGTAAGGCAACTACAAGATAAATTAAGTTCTATTGAAAACTAGGTTGTAAATATGGCAGCGTTTCAAGCCCAGGTGCTGGAAGTGCATCAGAAGTTAGAGGAAGCACAACAAAGCATTGTTTCTAAGGTATGGATTATCCAAGATTATTTTCAGGAGATTAGTCAATCATTAGAAAACATTAGTCTCAAATAAAAAGAGGCTACTGCAACTCGCATCACCTTCCAAAAAGCAGTCGTGTCATCTTCTAAGGAAGAAATATCTGTAACCCCCAAAAATCTTAGATTGAATGTTGAAGATCAAGTCAGAGGAGACATACTATTTAAAACATGGGAAGCCAATATAGCTGAGAGAAAAAGATTGGCCAAAGAAATAAAGGAGAATTGTGAAGAGGCTTTCGATCTGCTAGAAAAAAAATCATTAGGCATTGGAAAGGACGATTGTTCCGGACTACTAGGACAGATCAATGTTATAAAACATCAACTAAAGATCAAAGAGAATTTAAATGAAGCTCAAGTCAAAATTTCATAGTTGATGCAGATCGACTTTGCCCAAATAGATAGATGGTCGATGAAGCCAAAATTACAGTTATAATCAATAAAATTTGAATATAGAAGAATTGAAGACAGGTTGTCGAAAATACAGAGGAAGTTGTATCTTTTTGAGGAAAAGGAGGTGTCAGAGTCTTCAAGAATATTAGGATAGTTTATAAGAAGATACATCAAGTGTCTCGAGCCAATTGAAGCAAGTACCTCAAAGATATAATGAAGCAATACACGATGCCCGTTATACTGGTGTATGTAAGAAGATAGAAAAGAAACCAGTGAAATGGTTCAAGTCTTTATTTTGTAACCGTTAATATCTAGGAGTAAGGAAAGTTCCAACCGTCTAGGGTTGAGAACCTTTGTATAAATATAATTTCAAAAGACTTAGAAAAGGATTTTTCCTGACCGATTGTAGCAGATAAATTTCTCCTTCTCAAGAATTAATACAACTACAATCCAGAGACTCCATATTCCGTCAATCTTGAGTTATGTGTTCTTATGTTCTTTCATATTTAGCATCTTTTCTTATATATCTTTGATGAATGTTTAACTGCAACTTAGTAAAACATATACTGTGGTTATATGTTATTTAGTCATCTGATTGTTTACAGATTTCCTCTGTGTTTTCTATTAGCAGACACAAGACATGTGGATTATTTAGATCATCGTATCTTTATGCTTCATTAAAGGTTTCTCATCTATTTTCTTCTTCTGTTACAAAGTTAGATTCTTCCATGATTGATGCCTCACGTTGTTTAAACAGCTTTTTTTTTTCTTTCATCACATTCACTATTTTCAACTTAACTCAGATACGGGAAACGACCTTTGAAATTGTTATATTATTAATTCAAATTTAGGAACTTTCTCATATGATATGAAATAGAAACAACAAACCTAAAAAAACAACAGATTTTTTAACTCTCTTTTCCTCCATGACTGTACCTGTTGCAAGACAGCCCGGTCTCGCAAATCAAACTAGTATTGATTTAACTTTGTTTAATACCATCTTAGAAACCACGACCACCCGGTTTGAACTCTAATGTTCATGGGCATCCATTGAATAAGACATAAGCATCCAGGAAAAATTGGAAGCTAGACAAAGACAACTCAGAAATCAGCCATAACTTCTTTTCCTAAAGAACTGATTTTCTTTCATTTATCAAAAACCCTCTTTATTTTCGGATGCCTTGACATTATACTTTCAATCCTTGAGTATAAACTCAGGAACAACATGTTTTTGACGTCGTTGTCAGGGAACGAAGAAACAAAACTATTTTCCCTGGGAAGATCGATATTGATAATTTATTTCTTTGATAGTGAACAAAGATTGAAAACTTTATAAGGCTACTTTCATATTTCACTTGGCGACTCCACGATTAATAAATTGGCTTTTAACCAAAAGAATACCAGGAAGAATCTAGACGAAAAACAGACTTCGCATGTATCTGACCCAGAAAAAAATTTGAAATCAAGAAGATACCTTAAACAGACTACTTCATCGACAAATAAGATTTATCAACCTAAATTCACACAGTAGAACACTAAGGATCTACTTGAAAGATAAAATACCCCACTCCTTTTGTGGAGAACCATCCACCGATAGAATTAAAATCCTAGATCCTGGATTGGTCTTACCCGAATTCAAAGCTGAGACATTTTGAACTGTTTCTTTCACCAATAAAGGTAAAAGATCTATTTCACTTCCCACCTCGATTGACATTTCTTCACTTTCTGAAGTTCAGTTTCCCATCTCTCATAACTTCGACGAATATACTGTATACCTTGACTCGACTCTTGTTGATTCTCTTGTATATTCACCTTGTGAGTCCGAAGAAACCAGTCCCCATTTTCCAAGTCCCTCTTTTTCAATTTTCTTGTCCCTTGATGACCAGTTTCTTGAAACCATCTTTCCCTATTCAGGAAAAATTGAAGGGTTACCACACCCCTTTAAAATTCCTTCTTATAATCTCCAAGTTTCACCCTCTAAATTATTAATGGCTGCGGCCAGAGGAGATGGGGTCGGGAGTGGTGCCGTAGGCGGTGCTGGAGGAGTAGGAGAAGGCGGTCAAGTACCACTCCCTTGAATATTTTCAAAAGTAGCTGCTAGGTATACTCCTTTGGTCCTCCCAGTTCCTCTCCATGATCTACCCGAAAATTACATGAAAAATATGTCGAAATTCACCAGAGAAGGTGATTTAACCGCAACCGAACACATCAATTTATTTGATCAATTTGATGACATCCTTGGTCTTGAACATGAGGATGTTTATTCGAGACTCCTGGTTCAGGATTTTGAAGGATAGGTGAGAACCTGGTTCCGAGGTCTAGCAGCAGGATCAATAGGGTCATATGATGAGTTGGAAAATGATTTTATCAGACAATGGGGAAAAAGGAAAGATCATCACTACTATCTAACCGAGTTTGGGGCTCTGAGAAAAAAATTTCAGAATCAGTTCTCGAGTTTACCCAAAGGTTTAATAAATTGTATAATAATATTCCAGCTGAGGTCAAACCTTTCCAACCTGCAACGAAAGTAACTTTTGTTGGGGATTTTGACCCTGATTTTGCTCTATTATTGAGGGAAAGGAGATCTGTGGACCTCACTAAAATGCAGGATGATGCTTTAGAAATTGAATCAAATGTGATCGCATCAAGAAAGTTAAAAACAAAATTTGAATCAGGAAATAAAGAAACCAGACAGTACAGAGAACAAGCGAGACCCTCTAGATTTGGGAGGTCTTCGGAAGACAAGATGGATGACATGGCGAGAATAATTAAAGAATTGTCGAATAATATCTCAAGAATGGAATTAGACCAATCAAAGAATGATCATTTCCCTAGAAAGGATTTCAGAAGGAATCCTAACCCTCAAATACAGCAAAGACCCATTAAGAATGAGGATCAAAAGATTCAAGCCCCCTTCAAAAATGAAAATTTTATAGGAGGAGAAGACATGCAAGATTTTGAGGAGTTAGAAGAATACATAAGTAATCTTGGCGATGAATGTCAACAACCTTATTTGACGAGACAAGATTATGAAAAATCCTTAAATACATGATAAAAATCTGAAAATAACAAGAACAACAATATTACAGAGGATTCAACTTATCAAGGAATCACTAATGATATAATGGTCGAACTGCACCAAAAGTACAATCTAAGGCCTAGAAACAAGAATATCACAACCACCCCAGTGAAAAAAATCCTACCAAGAGGGGAAACATATGAGGCAGTTTCAAAAGCTGCTGAAAAACAGACTGTTAAAACCAAGACTGTTGACACTCAGTTTACCAAGACAAGCCAGTAGAAACACCAGTCATCAACACAAGGAAAGAAAAGATTCTTGTGGCTGAAACAAAAACCTCACAAAAAAATAAAACTGAAAAGAAGGGGATAGAAGCTCAAACCACAGAATTTGATAAAACAACGAGAAAGTTTAGTCTTGAAAATGAAATTAATAAAATCAAAATCCCTATACCTCTTGTCAAACTGGCAAAAAACCCAATATATAGAAAGCAAATTGCCAAAATAATTAATTTTTCAGACAATGAAAGTCAGGTTGATGTTTTAAATCTAGAAGATGACAATCCTAATATAATTTTCGGTCCACATTTCGAAGGTGCCAGAGATACCATTGCCCCTTTCTATATCACACTAATTGTGCATGATCACCTGCTCCATAATTGCATGTTGGATTCTGGAGCCTCTCACAATGTAATTCCTAAATCCATTATGGATGGACTTGGTCTTGAAATAACTCAACCTTATGGAGATCTGTATTCTTTCAATTCGAGAAAAGTTAAATGTATAGGTATGATAAAATATTTAGTAGTTAATCTTGCACAGATACCTGTAAAAAGCGTTCTGATGGATGTGGTTGTTGTTGATATACCCCCAAACTATGGCATGTTGTTATCCAGGTCTTGGGGCACCAAACTTGGAGGATCCCTCCAACTTGACATGACATACGCTACAATCCCAATTTTTGGAGGACAGTTCACGCGCTTGTACAGAGAAACAAGGTTAGCGTTCACGGTAAGTGATCCGCTGAACCCAAATAATTACCCTGTTTATATTGTTGATCAAGATTTAGGGAATTATATTATGTCTATTGATGATGATATTGATATATGTATAGAAGAAAGTTGTACAAAAAAAGAAAAAGACTAAAAAATAAATAAAAATGTATATAGTTCCGGAGTTTGGAAAATGTTTTTTGATGGTGCTTCATCTTGTGAAGGATCAGAAGCTCGAGTGCTATTTGTGGCACCCGATGACGAGTTCATTATTCCTTTTTCTTACAGATTACAGTGGGACATAGATTATGCTAACAATGTATGTGAATATGAGGCTCTAGTCCTAGGATTAGAAGCTGCCATAAAATTAAAGATTAAGAACTTAGAAGTCTATGGTGATGTTGAACTGATCATAAAAAAAATTAATCGTCAATACCAGGCTAAGCACCCAAGGTTGATATCTTATAGGAACTGTTCCTGGAATCTAATTGAGAAATTTTTCTCATCGGTTAATGTTCATTACATCCCTAGGACTGAAAATCAATGGGTAAATTCACTGGCTAAAGCGGCCTCAACCTTTGTGCCCCCAACGGTTTTCAAACTTAAATACCATATAGAAATGAGACATAGACCTTCCATACGGAATAACATACAACATTGGCAGGTTTTTGAGGATGATGAACAGATCAGAGAAATTTTTAGAAATGGTAGATGATTTTGCCGAAACACATGTCAACCAAGAAAACCAGAATGATCCCGCTTGGATCATGCAGAAAGGGGAAAATCCCCAAGAGTTTCAAGATAAGATTGCTAATCATCGTATGATTATTTTGAAAAACAATCAGATCCCCAAAGGCCTAATCCCCTTAGAGATGTTATTTAATCATGAGGACATCCCTTTGAAGTCCACTTTACAGCCTCAGCCAAAAGAGGTTGAAGATTGCGATATAGGTACCAAAGAAAATCCTAGGTTGGTAAAATTATCTAAGTACCTTCCCCCTGAAATAAAAAGTAAGTATGTTGAGTTGCTTAGACAATATAAAGATGTTTTTTCTTGGTCCTATGACGAATTGAGAACTTATGACACTACTATAATGGAACATAAAATTCCTCTGAAACAAGGTGTCAAACCTTTTAGGCAGAAACTCAGATAGATTAACCCTATATTACTACCTGTGATAGAGAAAGAAGTGAAGAAACTTCTGGATGCCAAGATCATTGTCCCACTAAGATACTCAGAGTGGGTAGCTAATTTAGTCCCAGTAAGAAAGAAAAATGATGAAATCAGATTGTGTGTAGACTTTAGGAATTTAAATAGGTCATCACTCAAAGACAATTATCCATTGCCTAAAATGGATCATGTTTTAGAGAAGGTAGTAGGAGCTAACAGAATGTCTATGATTGATGGTTTTTCAGGCTACAATCAAATTGCAGTCCATCAAGATGATAAAGAAAAAATTGCGTTCACTACCCCTTGGGGTACCTTTATGTATGACAAAATGCCTTTTGGTTTAATGAATGCAGGAGAAACTTTCCAACGAGCTATGGACATCGCCTTCGTTGGCGAAAGAGATAATTTTTTTGTTATTTACATTGATGATCTAACTGTTTTTTCTAAATCTGATGCAGAACATCTAGTACACCTCAAGCAAACTTTCAAAACGTGTCACAAATTTGTTTTGTCTCTTAATCCCAAGAAATCTCATTTCACAATGCAAGAAGGTAAACTCTTGGGCCATATAGTGTCTAGGGATGGAATTAAAATTGACCCGAAAAGGATCGAAGCAATAGATACTATTAATATTCC